>JANAVB010010797.1:4189386-4386886 GCA_029216955.1 Iris pallida | reverse complement strand
TTATCGATGACATTCTCGTCTACTCAAAAAGCAGAGCGGAACATTCGGAATACATGTAGACCATGCTCCAGACTCTTCGAGATGACCCATTATATGCAAAGTTGATCAAGTGTGAGTTCTGGCTGAGCAGCGTATCATTTCTAGGGCATGTCATTTCTGCAGAAGGCATATCAGTTGACCCAAAGAAAGTTGAAGGTGTTGTTGATTGGAAACGACTCGTGCCTGATAGTAAGATCCAAAGTTTCCTCAGCTTGGCAGGATACTATCGATGATTCGTGAAAGATTTTTTAAGGATCGTGTCACCTTTGACTCGCCTCACTAAGAAGAGAGTCGCGTTCGAGTGGTCCAACGACTACGAAGCTTACTTTCAAGAACTCAAGCGGTGGCTTGTCTCGGCCTCGATACTTGCACTTCCAGACATGGTGAAGGAATTTCAAATATTCAATAAAGCTTCAGGTCAAGGCTTAAGTTGTGTGCTTATGCAACAGGACAAGGTGATATCTTTCGCTTTACGACAGTTGAAGCCGTACGAAAAGAACTACCTAACACACGACTTGGAGTTAGCGACAATTGCATTTACGTTAAAATTGTAGTGGCACTACCTTTATGGTATGGTTTTCCGAATTTATACAGATCACAAAAGTCTCAAGTATCTCTTCTCTCAAAAGGAGCTGAACCTACGGTAGAGGCGATGGCTGGAGCTGATCAAGGACTATGACTTGACGATCGACTATATGTCGAGAATAGTGCAATGTCGTAGCGGATGCAATGAGTCGAAAGTACGTGGCATGGCTATCCATCGACGACCAACTGCTACGTGACTTATAAAAATAGGCATCGAACTCAGGGTTCGATTCATGGAAGCACAGGTGGCTCAACTACATATGGAGGAAAGTTTGTAGAAAAGAAGAAGTTCGTCCAGAAGGACGACCTGTACCTGAAGAAGATACGAAAGCTAATATGAACGGGTAATACGACCGACTTTACGGAAGACGAGACTGGGACGATAGGGGAGAAGGGTCGACTTTGTGTTCCTAATGACGCAGAGCTCAAAAAAGAGATCATGTCGGAGGCCTACTATGCGAGGTATTCCATGCACCCTGGGAGTACAAAAAATGTATAAGGACCTCCGTACGATCGTTTGGTGGCATGACATAAAGAAGGATGTAGCACTCTCCGTATCGTAATGCATGTCCTACCATAAGGTGAAAGCCAAACGCCAGAGATTGGAGGGGAAGGTGCAGAACCTCGACATTCCAGAATAGAAGTGGGAGCAGAGCTGCATGGATTTTATTGTTAGCTTGCCGAAGACACCGTGGGAGAACGATGCCATTTGGGTTATCTTCGATTGACTAACCAAGTCAGCGTACTTTATAGCCATCAAAGTTACTTGGAGCGTCGATCTCCTGGCACATATTTACCATGACAAAATAGTACGGCTGTACAAAGTTTCGATAACTATCATCCCAGATCGGGATGTGTGATTCTTGTCATGCTTCTGGGGTAGCCTTCAGTCGGCTATGCGAACTAAGTTAAAGTTTAGCACAGTTTATCATCCTCAAACCAACGACCAAACAGAACAGATGAATCAAATTTTCGAAGACATGCTACGGCTCTGAACAATAGACTTGAAGTCAAGCTGGGACATTCATCAACCATTAGCAAAATTTGCATACAACAATAGCTACCAGTCTAACATTCAAATGGCATCGTACGAAGCTTTAGAGCAATAAATTACCCATTTGATAGGATAAAGTCGGAGAGGGACAAATTCTTCATCCGGAACTAGTAGAGTAGACCGTACAGAAAATCCTTCTGATTTGAGAAAGATTGAAAGTAACACAGAATTGAAAAAAGAGCTACGTCGACACACACCAAAGACCACTTGAATTTGTGAAAGATGACCACGTATTTCTGAAGATCACGTCGATGCATGGGGTCACCATATTTGGAGCAAAAGGCAGGCTGAGTTCGTGATTTTTCGGTCTCTTTAAGATACTTAAGCGAGTCATCATAGTAGCTTATCAAATTGCATTGCCGCCATCACTATTGGATGTATATGATGGCTTCCATGTATCGCAGCTACAGAAGTACGTGCACGATCCTAACTATGTGGTAGATTTTGGTCAGCTGAACCTGAAGACAAACTTATCGTATGTGGAGGAACCTATCCAACTCTTGGAGCGCAAAGATAAATCATTTCGAAATCGAGTAATCCCTCTCGTTCACGTGCTTTGGAAGAACTATATGATCGAGGAGTCGACCTGAAAACTTGAGTCCGAGATGAAGGAAAAGATTTATTCATTGTTTTCCTAGCGATAGGTTCTATTCCTATGTTTCGAAGATGAAACTTTTTCTTAGTTGGTTATAATATAGTGGCATCCCCCAAAAATATTGTACTTTGTCTCTCGTTCATGACATGAGGGACGCGGTTAAAAAACACTGTCACTATTGATTGATCGGTATCAATTGAATCAAGATCCTTTCCTTATTATGGATCGGCTTCTTCGAAATCAAGTTTCATATTTAGCAAGTTGCGTTTCGAGGAAAGACTCTGCAGCTGAGATGGAAGAGACCTCAAGCTGCTCTATTTTTCATGTTGCTCTTGTTTCTCTGGCTTTGATTTCATGAATACATTTTTGTGATTGTTTTCAATAAATTTTATTGCTTGCGTTCTTCAAACTTTGCATTTCATACCAAATCCCGGAGGTAATGATAGAGTATTAATAATTTTATTATGCAATTTTAGGTAATTGCATAGGCGAACACACGGCTTAGAAGAGTCATTTCGCTCATTCAATCAACGGTGAGTGGCTCGACTATTCTCTCTTTCACCCTCTTCCTCTCCCATTTGTCAATGATAGTTCGACCATGTTAGCCATGCTAGGCAATAAAACTGATTCGATATTCGAGATGACATGGCAGGTCAAGGTCAATACCCTCTCCGTCCCATCCCGGCTAGGTGAATGATAGTCAATGTAAATGCTAAGACACTATATTGTAATGTTGTTTTCATACTATACACTTTAGCTAGTTTATATCAAACTGACAAAAAAGAACATGGTAAGTATTATGCGAGGTCGAAGACTATGTTGTGTGTAAGATTTAATATATTTTTCATATAATATGCTCTGTTTATGCTAACATGTAATTGACTAGGTTTGGCTAGAAAGCTCACTAACATTAGTAACTATTTCACATAATTTCTTGAACCAAATATGAGCGTGCAATTTAATTAGTCACCTACCAGTACACGGCAATATACTGATCCTTGCTCTCTACCGGTACTACAAACCAGGAGGAGTGTGCTACCTAACAAGGAAATGCTCGTGTGTTTTAAAGCCTCGCTCGTGTGTCGAAGGCTAGAATCAACTTTTTAAAGACTCTGCATTAGTCCAAGGAAAATGGCTCAACTCCCTACGATACCAGGTGTTTTGAATGTTTT
Source organism: Iris pallida (assembly GCA_029216955.1). NCBI lineage: Eukaryota > Viridiplantae > Streptophyta > Magnoliopsida > Asparagales > Iridaceae > Iris > Iris pallida. The sequence continues at coordinate 4,383,441 of JANAVB010010797.1, read as the reverse complement.
GGTTGTATAGAGGAGACATAATGTATGGAACGACTATCTCATCAATGTTTATTTTATATTTGACTCAAGCTGTAAGTCCGTGCGACAACTATTGTAATTGAGGCTTGTAAATGTTGTTTGTTATCAATGAAGTAAAGTTTCCTTATATTTCAAATGTGTTATTCAATTTTCCTTCGTACTCTATTAGATGTTGTATTTTGGATGACCTTATGAAATTGCCTTGTGCGGGTGCAACTTAGGCTCGCACGACATCACGCCCGAGGGACGACCATCGATACTTTCTAATTAGGGCCTAACATAATGGTACCAGAAAACGACTTTACGTCTTTTGGCCTTCCGTTTTGAGTCTTGACCCATTGACCTCATGTTGATGAGATGAGTTTTTCTATAGAATGAGTCTGTAATATTTTCTAAGGCTAACGTGAGTTTCTTTCTTGTTTCACAAGTCGTAAAACCCGCAGTCATGAATAATTCTAGCGCTTCGAGTGGATCTCGCAGCTTGAGGGCTGAACCATCGGTTGACCCAATAGAGCAGGTATTGCGCATGATGGAAACGTAACAACAATGGGTCGATGCTCGACCTCAGTTTGAGAATAGGTTCGTGGCTCAATTTAAGGTGCAGCAGAAGCAACTTGACACATTACAATGAATCATCCAGACTATCACGGTCAATAACAATCACTCTATGACTACGCCTGCCATAACGGAGCCAATGAACCAACGCAGCAAATTCGACCCTAACGAGCTCCTTAGACCGTACAACCGAATAGCCAAGACCGACGTCCCAATGCCCAGGAACACATCTATGCCATGACTTGAGATGAGATGTTCGCCTTAGATACAGTCGTAACAGGTATATTACTTTACAATAATGTGCATGCTTGTGTACTATTTGATTCAGGTGCAATGCATAGTTTCATATCAACAAATTTTGTAAAAGAACACAAATTTACCATGATGCCGCTAGGACTTGACCTTAGTGTCAGTACCCCATCGGGCTTACAATTGTCTCCGCACTCGGGATATAAGATAGCTGTATTTGTATCATTAGTAGAAAATTATCTCTGGATGCGAGAGTCCTAGACATCTAGGACTACGACAACATTTTGGGATTGGATTGGCTCGACGCTTGCTAGGCCACCATCAACTTTGCCGAAAAGAAAGTGGTGTTCCGGCTACCTGGAGAGACTGAATTCTGCTGCTTGTGTGCATGATAGGTCGAACCGGTCAGTTAGTTCGATGAGCATAAAGTGCTTGAATGGTTCAGTCAGGCGAGGGGATCATGCAACGCATCTATCTGCAAAGTCAAGGTGTCGAGTTGCATCAGCTCAGCGAGCGATAGGTATAATAATGATGGTGGGCAGACTCTGACCCTTCTCCTTTACTCCTTTATGCCTAATAAAATGTACCGTATCGTGCTCTTGAGTGATGGATTTCCATGTATGTGGTTCAGATAGATAGGAATGCGTAGTCCGTGGGTCGAACACTAAGATAGAACACTAATTTAGAATATTTACCCTAGAGCATTAAACAACTGAAGCAAAATGTGTCGCAGTGTTCAAGTCGTAGGACAACTGAATAACTCATTCGTAGAACATCAAAAAGGGCTATGTCAAGGCATTCATCAAGTGCATGACTCATAGAACAATGAACACTAGGTCTTAAAACATGGAATAAATGTGTCAAAGCATGCATTAGTATACGAGGACTATGCATATGGCTTCGTACACGGACAGTTGTGGCACAACACGACAAAACTGTCATAATATGGAAGGGTATGCTTCTCATATCGAAGCATGCAGTTATGGCACAAATAACACAAAACTGCTATTGTGTAAATAATAACTTGGACATATTTGTGAATTATGTTGAATTGTGGCATAAATGTCGATTGGAATGTTGAGTTGGGTAGAGTGTCGTAGATATTTGAGTAGAAGGAATGGTGTATGAATAACTTATGATATCTGTTAATTAGTTCCCTTTCCATGCTTATGTTTTATAATGCTTAATTGTTCACACAAATTGCATGGTCATGGACGTGCCTGTGCACAAGACTTGGGCTCCTCAAACAAAATCGTCGGGGCACAAGGACCGCTTGACCTAAAAGGAACATTTTGAATCACCATATCACTGAGGCATTTAAAATCGACCGGGGTATTGCTAGACCACCAATTGGGCTTGCTACCCAACTTGGTTGGTGCAATCGTAATACGGCTAGATGATGCCTTCGATGGGGCTAACAAGCCACATGCGATGTATAAGTCATCTATTCAAGAATATTGTCCTAAATGGCGGCATGTGTGCTGCCATTGACCTTCATATAGATAGGGCCGATAGGCTGACATTTTGTGTGGTGCAGGAACACAGATCCTGACACCCTTATATACAATAGTACCTTTAACATGACAGAAAAAGATGGTAAGTACTCACCTTGCATCAGTGCAAGAGTGAGTGCAACGAGGTTGGTAACAAGTCGCGTAAGGAGACCTGAATTGATATGTTTCTACTTTACTATGCTATAAAATGTAACTTGCTCATATGTCTTACTGCTTTTAAGTATGCCATAAAACTGATCCTAAGACAAAGTAGAAAGATCGCCAAATAAGATGTATGCTTCACAAAACTACTTAGTATCGATTTAGGCGAGTATATCTCCCTTTTCACCAGTACATGTTGTGTATTGACCCACAATGTGGGCACCATTTCAGATAGCAAGGGACAAGAGAATATTGAGATACTTTCTAGATGGTGTTGAGGCATTGGAGCTCGACGTACAATATGAAGATGTTTGGCCAAGGATTGCTTGATTGGATATAAAAAAAATAATGTATGGAACGACAAGATCCTTTCTGAGTTAGAGAGATCATAAGTGTTGTAAGCCAACCTGGCATATTCTTTAGGGGTATTGAGAGCCTTTGTAATCTTCTTCATTATCAATAAATATTTTGTTTTGTATATTTGATTTGTCTCTGTTTATTCCACGGCCATGTTATTGAATTAGAGGTAACCATTTTAAGATTTATCGCCTTGCCTTGTACAAGTACAACTCTAAACATACGATATCACGCCCCAGCGAGGACGATCGATTCTGCAAAAATTGATGCGAGGATGAACGATTTCGTAAGTCGGGGCGTGACATATTTTCTATAAAAATTTTTTATCTATAGTAACTCCTTGCAAGCCTCCATCGTCACAATAAACTCTTGCCTCTGTCATAGACAAGGCAACACACTTCCACAATCGTGACTTCTCCACCAACAAACATCATAACATAAGCTGAAGTCGATCTTCTGGTATCCACATCCAAAACTATATCAACGTCATTATACCCAACCAGTTTTGGCTCGTCACTCTCAAATAAAAGCTTATAATTAATAGTGCTCTGAAGATATCGAAGTATCCACTTGACCGTACTCTAATATACCCTTCCTAGATTAGAAAGATGACTGCTAACCATACCAACTACATGAGCAATATCTGGCCTTGTACACACTATGGCACATGAGACTTCTCACAGCTGAAGCATATGGAACTCGCTCAATATCTTCCCTTTTATCCTCAGTAGATGGACACTGGTCTATAGTGAGCTTAAAGTGAGTTGAAAGAGGGTTGCTCACTTTTTTCGACCCGTCCATCCCGAAATGTTGAAGCGTTGCTGCTGGTTCTCAGGTGCAGAGTTTTCTTAGACATGCTAAGACATTGGAGCTCAGTTGGCATCTTGAAGCATTGTGACTGGAGTTGTTATCACCTTGTATATAAATGACAAAATGTATATAACATCATTGTATTGTCTAGCTCTTGAGATGTAAGTCTTGTGGCATGTTTTATAGTGTAAAGCTCGATATAACATGACCAAACTGAATCCAGAGTCAAAAATATTATACATATTAAACAATTATGTTTCTCTATCAATCGCCTGTCAGAACCAAAGAAGTTATTTTTGCATAAGTTATCTATTGTATTTAGTGCATGAAGCCTTAGTTGATTCCTATTAGTAAGAAAACGGAGAATGAATTCCTCAAATTAAGAATGCTACCTGGGAAATAAACAACTTACTAAATGGCAAGAAACATATGGGTTGTAAATAGCTCTATACTCATACAAAGCTGATGGAACTATCGAGTAGTTCAAGGTCAGGCTGCTTGCATAGGGATATACTCAGAAGTATTGAATCAACTATACAGTTATGTCTTTTCCGATAACAAAGATTAACACGGTCTGTACATATTCTCTGATCTCTAGCGACAAATCAGGGGTGGCCAAACATCTGTTTGATGTGAAAAATGCATTTCTACATAGTGACATAACTAAAAAGGTTTACATGGAGCTTCCATCAGAGATTAATGTCCCTGACGAACGCTGTAAACTGGTGTATAGAATAGAGAAATATCTTTACGGGTTGAAGTAGTTCCTACAAGCACGATTCAGTAGATTCACCCAGATTATAAGATCATTTGGCTATAAACAGAGTAATTGTGATCATAATTGTGATCATACTTTGTTTCTGAAGTGAATAAATATGACACTCACATTGCTTATTGTTTACATAAATGACATAGTAAGGGAATGGCTCTGAAGAGTGGACAACCTTGCAAAAATATGTGTCCATTGAATTTGAAATGAAGGATCATAGGTCCTTAAAGTATTTTCTACACATTGAGGTATCAAGGTGTAAATCATGAATATTTCTATCATAAAGGAAGTATGTTATTGATTTATTGAAAGAAATCGGTATATCGACATGTCAACCAATTGTTATAACACTAGAAGAGGGACTGAAACTTAGTGTTGATTATGACAAGGTACGTACCAGTTAAAAAAAGAATACATAAGAGATTGGTAGCCCAATTAATATATTTGGTGCATACTAGGCTTGATCTTACTCATGTCTTGAGTGTGGTTAGTTAGTATATGCACGATCTAGGATAACAATATATAAATGCAGTCATAAGGACACTTAGACATTTAAAGAAAAGTATAAACAAAGGATTTTATTCAGGAGGAATGGTCATAAGAATTAAAGTTTCTACTGATGCAAACAGGACAAGTTCAACAAAAGATAAGCATTCGACATCCAGTTACTTCACATGTTTTGGAAGGAACCATGTTACTTAGAGAAGTAAAAAAAAAAGCATTATATGGTTACAAAATCAAGTGCAGAAGTCGCATACAGAAGTATAACACTGATTTGTGACGTTTTAAGGGTTAATCTTCTACTAAACATTTGGGAGTTAGACATAATTATTGACCTATGCAATTTTTTGTGGTAATAAAATTTCCTGTAATATTGCACACAATGTGGTTCAGTATGTATTGATATAACCAAGCATGTAGAGACTGACATGTTCTTATTAAGGAGAAATTAGAGGTGAAAGTAATTGAGGTACAAGCTATTATATCAGAAGATCAAGTGGCAAACATTCTAACCAAAGTTATCTCGAGTCAGAAAATTTTCAAGTTCTTAGACAAGTTGGGCATGTGCAACAACTGTGCACCAACTTGAGGGGGAGGGTGTTGATATGTAACAATTGTAACTACTATTGTATACCTTACTTTAGTCCTACATCACCTGACTTAAAGAAGGTCGTCATGACTTGCTCATGTAAATGTATCAAGACTTCACTTGTTTTAAATAAATCAATAAAATTAGAGTTCACACTGGATTTATTTTAATACTTACCCCTTCTCATATCATAGGTTCCACCATCTTCTCGTCCGCTCGATGAGCATTTCACATCTTTCATCTAATTTTTTTATCATACATAATTGGCCTATAATGATATCTATTAACAGAACTCAAAGACGTATGAAATGTCTTGCTTGACACCCTTGACAAGCCTTATAGATTATCGTCATGTGGAGGGCAAGATGACAATAAAAGTAGCTTATTCTGTGAATCCTTCAATATTGATTATCGACATATCATACTATAGGATTTTTTTGTTTCTTGGTGATCATTAATTCTTATAGCGAAGCAAGAAACAAGTCATTGTTGAATGTTCTTCTACTGAAGCATAGTATAGAGCTATGGCTACCACCACTAGGGAGATCGTCCATGTACGTAGATTGCTCCCTGATATGGGCATTGCTCCGACAGGACATACCTCACTTCACTAAGATAATAAGAATGTTATACAGATTGCAAACAATCCAATTTTTTGTGAACATACAAAGTATTGAGATTGATTGTCACTGTGTCTGTGAGCACTTTTTGGCAGGCCCTATTTCTCTACCACATGTGACCTCTGTTGATCAGTTGGCAATTTTTTTACAAAGCCATACCACGGTATCAGTTTCTATTGGGCAAATAACCAATAATGAGGCTCCTTCTCCGTTGCCTTGTACCACATGAGGTACGTGAGTTGAGGTTGTTGATCTTGCAGTTGCTGTGATGGTTGTTCATCTACCTCGCTCAAGTACACGGATGCATGATCGCCAAGGAGCCAGTGCCTTATATGCATCATCATTTCCTAATCTTAATCTATTTGTATTTTGTTTTACAGTTAGTTCACAAGAACCTGTGAAGATATTTTCGTGCATTAGCTGCAGACTAGTTGTAACTTCAGTAACTTCCAACGATAAGATAACTTATATGAAGAAATAGAAGGCATATACATATAAAAGAAGAAACCGGATGGACAAAATATTTTAATGTTCATGGCTTAAGATACTACAATTTATTAGTCAAACTAATAGATTATAGTCTCTTAATGTCATACCCAGCCCCAAAATACACAATACGCAGAACTATGATATGTAGAAATTGTTGGGAACGAAGCGCGAAAACCGTTCTCCTAAACCAGAAAGTCCTGCGAGAGAACCGAGCAAAAGCACACAAACCAAAAATGCCAAACACAATCGCAGACACAAAGATTTTTGACGTGGAAAACCCTTGCGGAAAAAACCACGGGACGATCGGAGTCCAACCATGAAGAACCTCCACTAATAGAATAAAAAGAATACACCCTCTACAAGCTCCTCCCGATCCAACACGGATCACCACAACTCACTTGAAAGAAGAAATTTTTTGATTGCGGACTCCGAAGAACAAGAGATGCCGAAAAATTATTCGAAGCAATCTCTCCTTCACAATAGTCCTTAATCCTCTCTCTCTTTGTCAAAGATTGTAAAGCACTCTTGTTTTTTAGATGATTTTACAACTAGCATGCATCACCCTTTTATAAGCCCTTGGTAATCCATACATGGTAGGCCAATATATATATGAAAACTTCCAATATGCATCAATCATATATTTAATGGAAATCCAATCATAATTGGCTTGCCATAATTGGAAGCCCAATTATATGGAAAGCTACTACATGAAGGGTCCAATCATAAATATATAATCAAAGTAAATATAGAAATCCAATCATATATTTCCTTACCATATATGTTCCAAAATAGGATCCATGCACTCCCCGAGCTTCTCCGACACACGGATGGCGCTCGTCGCTCTCCGGGGTATTCTCCACATAGGTTGGGAACCCCATCCACTCCAACAAATCTCCTCCTTCACAACTAGGTAGAGGAACTCGTCATCCCGACGATCCGCCTGCAGTACTCAAACTTCTTCCTTGGTAGAACCTTCGTGAGCATGTCCGCTCCTTTGTCATCAGTATGGACCTTCTCAAGCATCGCGTCCTTCTTTTCAACCACATCCCGTATCTAATGATACCGAGTCTCGATGTGCTTGGACCGGCTATAAAAGGTCTGATTCTTCACAAGGTGAATAGCACTCTGACTGTCGCAAAGTAAAGTATGCTGCTCTTGTTTCAGCCCTACTTCCTGCAACAACTTTTTCATCCACAGCAACTCCTTGCAAGCATCTGTCGCCGCAATGTACTCTGCCTCTGTCGTCGATAAGGCAACACACTTCTGTAACCGCGACTGCTACGATACCTCTCCTCCAGCAAACATCATCACATAGTCCAAAGTCGATTGCCTCATGTCTACATCTCCAGCCATATCAGCATCGGTATATCCAACCAGCTTTGGCTCGTCACCACCAAAAAAAAGTCTCCAATCAACAGTGCCCTGAAGGTATCCTAGAATCCACTTGACCGCACTCCAATGTACCCTTCCAGGATTTGAAAGATACCTGCTAACTGTGCCAACTATATGAGCGATGTCTGGCCTCGTACACACCATAGCATACATAAGGCTTCCCACAGCTGAGACATATGGAACCCGCTCCATATCTTCTTTTTTGTCCTCGGTAGATGGATACTGCTCCTCAGTGAACTTAAAGTGAGCCGCAAGGGGGCAACTCACTTTCTTCGACCCGTCCATCCCGAAATGCTGAAGTACCCGGTGAATATACTTCGTTTGGGACAAGTGAAGCAGCTTGGACTCTCTCTCTCTCGGCTGATCTCCATCCCAAAAATAGTCTTTGCTGCACCCAAATCCTTCATAGAGAAGGCCGCGCCCAGTTGGCGCTTCAACTCCGCTATCCTAGTGGCATTCCGACCCACTAATAGCATGTCATCAACATAGAGCAATAAAATAATGAAATCATCCTCGGCAAAGTACCTAACAAATATGCAATGGTCCGATGTCGTCCGTGCATAACCATGCTTCCCCATAAACGACTCAAACTTCCTGTACCACTGCCTCGGAGCCTGCTTCAGACCATACAAGCTCTTCCTTAACCGGCAGACCAAATATGACTTGCCCTTCTCACAGAATCCCTCTGGCTGCTCCATGTATAACTCCTTCTCAAGATCACCGTGGAGGAATGCCGTCTTCACGTCCATCTGCTCGACCTCCAAGTCGAGACTGGCTACCATTGCTAGCACCACCCAAATAGACGAATGCTTGACGACAGGCAAAAAGATCTCATCATAATTTATGCCTTTCCGCTGACCGTAGCCTTTAACTACCAGCCTCGCTTTGTATCGAGGGCGAGTAGCATCATCCGTCTGCTTCACTCTAAACACCCATCGATTCTTCAAAGCCTTTTTGCCCTTTGGCAACCGCACTAGCTCATAAGTGGAATTGGCGTGTAAGGAACTCATCTCCTCCTGCATAGCCTCCATCCACTCATGCCTGTGTTCGTCTTCCATAGCCTCTACAAAACTTTTGGGCTCTCCCCCGTCAGTCAATAGCACATACTCACCCGATGAGTATCTCGTAGATGGTCGACGATCTCTATCGCTCCTTCTCAGTGGAGCCACTGGTGCTGGCTGTATACCAACAGCCTCCTCCTCTTCAGAAACTGCCTCTCCGACATGCTCATCCTCTTGAGGGACACCCTGACCACCATCAGCAGGCTGATGATCAAGGTTGGGAGCAACTCCATGCACTGGCTCCCCCATAACTGGATCCTCTACGATGTCCTCTAAAAACTGCTCGAAGCGAAATGACTCTAACTCAGGCAATTCCTCAGCCTGAGAAGGCATTTCGGAATCATGAGTGTTGGTCATGGTCTGATCCTTGACGAATACTACGTCCCTGTTTCTGTAGAGCTTTCTTCCCACCGGGTCGTAGAGTCTATAGCCAAACTCATCCCGACCGTAGTCGACAAAGACGCATCGCCTCGTCTTCGGCTCAAGTTTGGACCTCTCGTCCTTCGGTACATGCACGAAGGCCTTACAACCAAACACTCACAGGTGATTGTATAACGGCTCTTGGTCGTACCATACTTTGCCAGGCACATCATCCTGCAAAGGAGCACTAGGAGATAAATTAATAACATAAGCAGCTGTGAGAAGAGCCTCACCCCAATAACTGTCTTGCAAGTTTGCTTCTGACAGCAAACATCGCACCCTCTCCATTAGTATCCTATTCATGCGCTCTGCTACACTATTAATCTGAGGTGTCTTGGGCGGAGTCTTCTGGTGTCGTATCCCTTGCTCTTTGTAATAAGTATCAAAGGGACCAATGTATTCGCCATCGTTGTCGGACCGAACACACAATAACTTCTTGCCCGTCTCTCTTTCAACAGAGGCCTGAAACTCTTTGAAAGTAGGCAGCACCTGATCCTTAGTCTTTAAGGCATAGACCCAAACCTTTTTGGAACAGTCATCAATAAAAGTTACAAAGTAAAAAGTACCACCAATAGATTTTACCTTCATAGGACTGCAGACATCTGAGTGAATCAACTCGAGCAACGCCGGCTTCCTTGAACTTTGATGACTTTGGAAAGACACCCTATTTTGCTTCCCAGCTAAGCAGTGCGTGCACTTCTCCAACTTTGTAGACTTGAGCCCTGGAATCACCTTCATGTTCACCAAGTAGCTCATCCCCTTCTCGCTGATATCGCCGAGCCGTCTGTGCCACAACTCGGTAGACGCATCACTGACGGCGTTTACCTCCTGTGATCCCTGTGCGCTCCCCTCCATATAGTAGAGATCGAACTTCTTGCTTCCTCTGGCAATCACCATCGAACCTCCGGAAAGCTTCCACTGACTATTCCCGAAGAGACTGAAGAATCCCTCATCATCCAACCTTCCAACCGACACCAGGTTGAAATGGATATCAGGGACATGACGAACATCTTTGAGAACAAGAACTGCACCCATCTTCGTCCTCAAATGCACATCTCCAATGGCAACCGCCTTTGACACATCTCCATTGCCCATCTTCAACACTCCACAGTCGCCTATCGTGTAAGTGGCAAATAGTGTCCTATTGTGAGATACATGCGCTGAAGCACCTGAGTCCACCAGCCAAGAATTGTCATCGCAGGCGAGGTTTGTGATAACCTCATCACCTACGACGATCACATCGCCTCCATGTATCGAAGCCGCCGCTGTAGTGTTCTCATCTTGCTTCCCCTTGTCGCCCTTCTTCTCTCTCTTCCAAGCGAAATAGTTTCGCTTGATGTGGCCCTTCTTGCCACAGTGGTAATACTTCGAGTCCTCGTACCGACCCTTGGACGTTCTTCTGCTCTTGTCTCTGCCACCACCTGGACCCCTGCTTTTGCCCTTTCCGCGGCTCTCTGAAACCAATGCCTCTGAGTGGTGAGATGTGGATGAAGTGCCCTGAGAACGTCTCCGCATCTCTTTATTCAACATCTCGCTCTTGGCAAACTCCAGACTGACCACGCCTTCTGGAGCAGAAGCGATCATAGATACTCGTACGGTCTCCCACGAGTCTGGCAATGTACATAGCAACCAAAGTCCTTGAACCTCGTCGTCGAACTTGACTCCCATCGAGGATAGCTGGTCCACCACGCCCTCGAACTCACTCAAGTGATCCGTAATGGATGCACCATCTTTGTACCGCAGGCCCATCATCATCCGGATCAGAAATAATTTGTTTACCCCAGTCTTTTTCGTGTACAAAGATTCCAGCTTCTCCCACAACGTCTTCGCATGCTCAATATTGGCAACGCGGTTGTACACGTTCTCGTCAACGAACTGCCGCATGTACCCACACACCTGTATATGCTCGAAGTTCCAGTCCTCATCGGATTTGTCTCTGGACTTCTCGGATGCAAATACTGGAAGATGCAGATCCTTGATGAACAGCAAATCCTTCATCTTACTCCGCCAATAATGGTAGTTGGTACCGTTCAGGTTCACCATGCGCATCGGTTTTGCGTCCATCTCTGCTTCCTGGTTTGACTGTCAACTCCTGACACTTCTTTGAACCTAAAGCTCTGATACCACTCTGTTGGGAACGAAGCGCGAAAATCGTTTCCCCAAACCAGAAAGTCCTGCGAGAGAACCGAGCAAAAGCACACAAACCAAAAACGCCAAACACAATCGCAGACACAAAGATTTCTGACGTGGAAAATCCTTGCGGGAAAAACCACGGGACGATCGGAGTCCAACCCTGAAGAACCTCCACTAATGGAATAAAGAGAATACACCCTCTACAAGCTCCTCCCGATCCAACACGGATCACCATAACTCACTTGAAAGAAGAAATTTTTTGATTGCGGACTCCGAAGAACAAGAGATGCCAAAAAATTATTTGAAGCAATCTCTCCTTCACAATAGTCCTTAATCCTCTCTCTCTCTCAAAGATTGTAAAGCACTCTTGTTTTTTAGATGATTTTACAACTAGCATGCATCACCCTTTTATAAGCCCTTGGTAATCCATACATGGAAGGCCAATATATATGGAAACTTCCAATATGCATCAATTATATATTTAATGGAAATCCAATCATAATTGGCTTGCCATAATTGGAAGCCCAATTATATGGAAAGCTACTATATGAAGGGTCCAATCATAAATATATAATCAAAGTAAATATGAAAATCCAATCATATATTTCCTTACCATATATGTTCCAAAATAGGATCCATGCACTCCCTGAACTTCTCCGACACACGGATGGCGCTCGTCGCTCTCCGGGGTATTCTTCACATAGGTTGGGAACCCACCCACTCCAACAGAAATGACCAGTAATTCTTGGATTGGAAATAATGAAATTAAGAGCAACAGCTCGAGGAATAATAGAATTACAAGCGATGGCACGGGAAATTGTGGAAAGACAAATAAGAATGTGTTTTATAGTTATTTTAAGTTATTGTTATCATGTATGTTATATTTTATAGCTTTATTGCATATGCATGCATAATTATGGACAATTTGTGCACAAATGTTTGGTTTTCTCGAACGATATCCGCGACCACGGAAGCGATTCAGCCTAGGAGAAACATGGATAATGGTGCTGATGTATTATCCGTAGGGATTACGGGACCTCTGGTGAGGCTAGCTACATGTACTAAGAGGAACGTCATAATTCCCATGAATAGTCCAAGATGTTGTGTTCACTAGTGACCTTCATATATGTAGACTGCATCGTTAATGACATATTTTGCAGTGAAGAGTATGCTAATCCTTGTTTGTAGGGAAGAAGAATTGGCGGCTAAGAATCATAGTTTGGTGATAATTCTTGTTGACATATGAATTATTAATTGACTCTAAGAAAAAGATAGAAAGATCACTAGTAATATTGTATAATGTCACAAGGATACTGTGCCGATTTAAGTGAGTCTGGTTGATATCGCTCACGAGTGCATTCTCCAATGTGCTGACATGCCTCCCCATGTGTCAGAATCAAGTGGATGTTCAAAGACCCTAAAAGCTCGTCCAACTTTGCAAAAGCTTTGCCTACATTTTGAAGCTTCCAATTCACATTCGATAAATGTGTTTTTACTTTATTGTTAATAAATGGATATAATGTATGGAACATCGTGACTCGTTTTATTGCTTCAAAAGTTGTAAGTCAATTTTGGAACTTTTCTACTTGACTGTTTGAAAGCCTATGTTTCGCTGCAATATTATTAATAAAGAGCTATATTTATTGTGTTATTCAATTTCTCTGTTTATTCGTTGCAAAGTCTACAAAATAACTATTTTACAAATGTGCACGGACATGTCTTGTACAAGCACAATTTAGGCTTGTACGACATCACGTCCAATGACGACTTATCAATTCGACGTAATTGGAGCGTGACAGTATCTGAATGTTGCTAATAGTCATTGACTGGACAACTAGCGACGCTAGGTGAAGTTGCTAATAGTCTATGACTGTATGATGTCTACTGGCTTCAGATAATGTCCCTAATGGAAAAAAAAACATGACACCATTGCTCGAAGCTAAACGTTGTTGATTTTGATGACACGTCAGACGAGACAAACCAGATCAGTATTGTCGCCCCTACATCCGTTGCTTTTCGGTCTGACCACGTTGATATTGCAAAATTCTCGACATCTTTTATTACGACATTTTCAAAAATAACATAAATACGTCTTTGATGATATTGCGATGTTCTCAGCAAAATCATCTATATATCGTTGATATTGCAAAGTTTGGCCGACGATGTATTTCATATCTACCACTAGCTATTCCATGACTATCGTCTCGTTGGAGTCTTCACTAAAGTTATTGAGCAAAACTAAAAAAAATTAGCAACTTTTTTGGAAGGATTAGCGGTCTTTTCGTCACTAATTACACCTATTTCTGTAGTGTAGGTGATTGTGCAGAGCTTGTAGCCTCTACAAATGGCATGGTAGGATGTAGGGAAGTTTAAAAACACAAACATCTCCTCGGAGTCCTTGGGTGCAGGCACATGCGGCAGATATCAGATCCGAAGGAGAGAGCCTCCTATAAATATCTGTTTCTGAAACCAGCAGGACGAAGACAATTGTCGCAGTTTGCAGTCAATTGAGTCTTTAGGTTGTATAAAATGGCAGCACAGGACTGGGGAATGAATTAGGGTTTTGCAAATAGACCAGGAGGAAACTAATTTAGAAAAGCATATCACGAGAGTTTCCTCATAAAAAATATTAACCTCTTCACTGAACTATGTATATACAAAGCCCATAATCAATTTCATCCTGCCAATAAATTAATTCTTGCTCGACGTTATTGGTTCCTCATTGATCAGAGTTTCCACAGGAATCAAACTCTACAGTCACGTTTGAGGTCATGACAAGCAGTCTAATATATACAGGTAGATTTTTACATTCACTACAGTAAGAAAGAACACAAGGAAAAGAGAGAGATAAAGCTATAAAAACTGATTTGAAGGGCATGTACAGAAACAATAAATCGACCCCAAAACAAAAAACAAAACAAAAAATCTGCGTTGCTTCACATCCTTTTCAGGGTTACCATACAAAAGAAGGCCATGCAGCGGAAAAGTATGCCAAAAGCAAAAAGAACAATTATACAAAGAGCCCAGTCACCAATATTATATCCATTCGTCTCAAGAGAGCCACACCGAGTTATCAGCCATACTCCAGAATACCTGCAGCGAGGGAAATCAATAAAATGATCATTACTCTTGTAGGATAGCAGAGAGTAACTTAAAATTTATTTGTTTTTTTCTTGATGTCTCTCAGCGCATTAGAAAAGAATTAGTCGAACTTCAGATTTTAGATGAGTTGAGGAATAACTGGAATTATCAAAAAAAATGTCGTCCTAGTACCACGGTGCTCCCGCTTACACAAGGTCTGAAAATGGTCGAGATGTACGCAGCCTTAACCCCACATATATGGATAGATTGTCTCCGTGGCTCGAACCAAGTAAGCCGGCTTACTATCGCGGCAGGCAACGCCCTTAAAAAATGGAAAAAAAAAAGGTGCAACATGAGAACTTCCTGGACGTCACCCACAACTTGTAGTACTCTCACTAGCATGATGGGATCCGGTGCTCTAGTGAGAGAACATGATTTAGAAAGGAAGAGAATTCTTTCTAATGTTTCGTGTATATTTCTAGAATATTTGAGTGTATTTGGTAAAAGAACCAGGCGTACTTTTGGGTACGATAGGTATCAATGGATGATGTGAAGATGCAACTTCAGAATTGTTTTTCATCGAAGAAACCTAAAGTTATGTTTTGTATCTCTTTCATATATCATGTCAGGTAATCCCTTTTAACATAGCTATCAAGATGAGCCAGGCATGGAGAATTGTAACTCTCTTAATCCTTGAAACTTAATACTTGTGCAAAATTCATTCTCCTTATTCTAGTTTGCATAGACAAGAATATGGTTTCGGACATGGATGTAAATTTAGAACCACTTAGATACGGACAGGTACGGATTCAGAATAAATATTTTAAGGATACGGTTACTGCATGGAGTTGCAAGGTTCCACACACAAAATTCCTGTCATACCAAGGCCAAGAAATCGGGGGTGGCATAGAATTTAGCGTACAATCGGACAATATAGCAAGCAATATCAGGAAACACAGTCATGCAGCAGTATATGTTACAATGTTATTCAAACATGATATAGATGATTAAACACCTAATAACATTTTGAAAATTCTTGAAGAAGAAGATCTAAGACCCATTTAAGATTTCCGTCATGGCAACTTATTCCAGGAAGTCAATAAAGTACTTTAAGGGAGAAAAATTGAACCACACCTTTCAGAATTAACAATCACAAATGCTTCCAGTGCCCACTTTGTGTAAGCTAAATTGGTCCAGATTGAGGAAGGCTCCTGAGTTGCTATTAGAGTTAAAACTACAGGAACTAGTGCTGACCACTGCAAGATCCAAATTAAATACGTCATTACTTAAAGAGGTATATAAATACTTCTTACATCACATTCAGCTCACAATGAAGTTAACATACCAGCTGGGCCGATCCTGGTTGGAAGCAGATAGCAAACATATAACCAATACCAGTCACACAGTACACTAGAGCAACCAAAATGATATAGTTATCCTGAATTGTTGACCTAGGATTGTTGAAGAAATAGAACATAGAAAGATAAACTATTGGCTTAACAATTGTATTGAAATGGTCTATTGTATCTCGAGCGAGAAAATAAGCCAGTGAACTCATGCCAGAAGCTCTCTCCCTCCAGTACTGCAACTTCTCAAGTGAAAACGACCTCAGAGCTCCAATTTTGCACAAGAGAGCTGCAATACAAAAGGTAATTGAGATTAAGAAACAATTGCTGGATGTAAATTTACAGTTGAAAACAAAATTTCTATAACCTAGTAGTTTCCAACTTTATGTTAAAAATTCTAATCTGTTAGATTAAAAGTTATAACAATAATCCAAAAGAGGGAGTGTATATATACACCTGGGAGAGGCATAGCTAAATAACTCCCAAGAGAGATGAATAACACTTTTATCACTCTCATTCCTAAAACATGAGTCAAGAGAATACAGGACTTCATATCCATCTCATGTTGTAACTTCTTGTACAAGATGATCACAAAGCATATGTGCCTAAAAATGGAATTGGTTATGAAGGGGTTAATCTCAAATAACCAGAGTGTTTCAATCCAAATAAGACATTGCTATGCACTGCATAATAGCTCATGAGCAAATAAGGAACTTTAATAAGGAGGGAGGAAACAAATGCTGCATCAAGACAGATCTGCAGAAGGCCTATGATACAGTGAATAGAGATTTTATATGCCACTTCTTCAAGTGTATGAACTTCAGTGACAAATGGTTTAATCTCAGAAGGAAGAGTATGTCTATATCTAGCTTCTCTATTGGTGGATGGTTAACCCAATGATATCTTCCAGAGTAACAAAGGACTGAGACAAGGATATCCCTTATCTCATCCATTCACTATTGCTATGGAGCATCTCAGTATTCTACTGAAAATAGTTGAGTCTAAAGGAGTCACAAACATACTGAAAATAGTTGAGTCTAAAGGAGTCACAAACACCCTGTTCCCCAATCTCTCACCCTCAGCATCTCAACATCTATGCTGATGATCTCTTATTCCTAAAGCCTACCGTTTCTTGCATGGTCGGAATAAAAGAACTCATTACTGAGTTTGGCAAGAACATTCGATTAGTTATGAACAAGGAGAGGAGCAAAGTATACTTCAACAGAAGCTGCAGGAACAAACGGGATCAAAAGATTTGTTTGAGCTGGATAAAGGAGCACTCCATGTCAAATATTTGGGTGATTCCCCTAACCATTCAAAAAACTACATACCAGGACTGTCAACAGCTCACTGAAGCATCCAGGAAAGATGGAAGGCTGAAAGCCATGATGTTATCTTTTGGAGACAGGATCATGCTAGTCAATGCAGTCATTGAAACCATGAATAACAAACGGATACAGATTGTATACATTCCCAAATAAGTGCTCTCAATGATAGAGAAACTATATGCTAAGTTCATGTAGAGGGGTAGCATTCAAGCAATTAGATCAACACAATTATGTAGACCCAAGGAATAATAGTGGGCTAAGAAGCCTTACAGAACTTAAAACAAGCCACTTACTCAAACTACTATAGAAGATCATCAACACAAACTCTATGGGCATAGTGGATGAGGAACAAATATATAAGAGAGAGAAGCCTATGGGATATAGTTGAAAGCAGTAATACATCAGCCACATTTAGAGCAATGATGAGATTGAGGCCAAGATTGATAGTACACCTAGAGAGAGGCATAGAAGATAGACAAGATACTAGCATATGGTTTATCCTTGGAGCCCAGGAGGTAGACTCATCGACAAGTTACGGTGGGACTTCTACTGCATGAGGGGCAGTGAACAAGTTAGTTACATCATAGTTGATGGGGAATGGAGACTAGAGCTTCTACATGCTACATTCAGGTCAAATCAAGTAATAAGAACCCCCTCTCCAAAAGTTCAATCGGATAACTCCAGAAGTTTGGTTCAAGGAAGACTGCAAAAAGATGAGTTACAGCCTACACAAGACTGCACATGACAGACTACTTATAAAAAAAGACTGCTAATGCATGGGATGAGCATAAACTCAGGGTGTGCATCGGGCCGGCCGGGCCCAGTGTTGACGGGGTTTGATAGGTCCTGGGCCGGGCCGGGCTTAGCCTGAGGAGGTGACGGACCGGGTTGGCCCGAACCGGATGTTTAGAAACCCAAACCCAACCTGGACCCGGATAGGAAGTGGGCCGTGCCTAACCGGGCTGGGTCCGGGCCGGTTCAGGGTCGGGTCCAGGTTGGCCCCTTTTTTTATTAAAATTTATTTTGGGCTTTGGGCTCGGAAAGACCAGTTTTATAATAAAAAAATTGGACTTGGACTTTTGACTTGGGCTTTAGGCTCGGATAGGCCTTTTTTTATGAAACAAAAGAATTGGACTTTAGGTACAAATATTGTCTTTTATTAATAACATTTTAAGGCCATTTGTAGAGACATTTATTGTATATGCATATATTTGTAAGACATTTATTGTACAAACATTTTAAGGCCAAATATGACAGGTCCAAATATTTTAAGGTCAAACAAATATGACTGTATTTGAATGACTACCATATATGCTAAAATTTTCATGTTAGCTATCATTAATTTTATTGCATATATTGGATCAATAATGCTATGGAGACACACTTCTCTTGACACACGCCATAGCTACACTGATGTAACAGTGCATTATTGGCAAGGTTCTAAATGGCGGTAGACGGGTGCGCCGCGGAGAGACTCCGTCTACCGCCTAGACGGTCGATACATTTTGAACATTTTTCACTATTTTACTACTGTTTTTTACATAATATGCATATTTTAAGGGTGTACCATGCATAACTAAGTTGTAGAACAAAAATTTATGAACTTTTAGTTTTGTAAAAGTGAACCATAGGCCCATAATGCTTACAAAACTTTTTTGGCCAAAATATCTTGTTAGGTATTGATCCGCCTAGGTACCTGCCTACACCGCCTCACCTCCGCCTGTGCCGCCAACCTCCGTAGGCCGTCTACTCTGCCGCCTACCGAAAAGTGGTACGGAGAGAGACCACCTACTGCCTAGGCGCCGCCTAGGCAGTCGCCATTTAGAACACTGATTATTGGATGTCAACCTTGACATCCAATAATGCACTGCCACATCAGTGTGACTATGGAGTGTGTCCCCATAGCATTACTCATATTGGATTGTCCATAAGCACAATAGAAATACTATGACATGGTATTAATAGTTTCATATTTACCATATTAGAGTAAAGTTACTATTTATGTGAATGATCTTGACCTTAATTGGCTACACAACGGATTTAAAATAATTATATTGATTGTAGTTAGATATTTAATTAACTCTTATGGTTTCAATGACTACCAAGTAATTATCATATTATTTTAAATAACTATCATATATGCAGCATGCTAGTTGTTTCCATATTAGCTATCATTAATTTTATACAATTATTTTTCTTATGGATTCCTTATTGTAATTAGATACTGCATATAGTGGATTTTCTATAAGAGTACAAGTATATAATAAAAATACAATGACATGATAATACTTCCATATTAACTGTGTTAGAGTAATTTTAGTATTTGTGTGAATGACCTGGCTGGCTACACATGAGATTTAAATAATTACATTGATTATAGTTAAGTGTTTAATTAACTCCTATAATTTGAATTACTATTAATTAATTGTCATACTGTTTTGAATAACTATCATATATGCTTGTAGTTTTCATATTTGCTATCATTAATTTTATGTAATTACTTTCCATATGGATTCTTTATTTTAATTAAATAATGCATATAGTTGATTGTCTATAAGTATACTAGAAATTCAATAACATTTTATACATTCATAATAACTATATTAGAGTAATTTTAGTATTTGTGAGAATGACCTAGCTAGCTACACATGGAATTTAAAATAATTACATTGATTGTAGTTATATGTTTAATTAACTCCTATGTTTGAATGACTACTAATTAATTTTCATATTATTTTGAATAAATAGTAGTTTCCATATTAGTTATTATTAATTTTTGTAATTAGGTTTCATATGGATACCTTATTGTAATTAGATATTGCACATAGTAGGTTGTCTATAAATATATAATAAAAAAATATTGACATGGTAATACATCTATATTAACTAGACTAGATTAATTTTAGAGTATATGATAATATTCTTGAGAAAAAAAAAGAGTCATAAACTAGAAAGGAATTTTTTTCTTAAAGAAAAGAAAAAGAAAATATTATGAACATTATATGAATATCCTACAAAATTGGAGTTAAACTAACTACCATAACACACACACACACACATATATATTAAAAAAAAATTAGACCAGGCCGGGTCGACCGGGTTGGGAGGGCGAACCTGGTTCGGCCCGGGTTTTGGGTCGGGCCGGGCCTACTGGTCACGAATGGTTACCCAGCCCGAACCCGGATTTTATGTGGGCCCAGCTCTGGTTTGACTGTGCCAGGCCGGGGCCCGGGCCGGGTTCCGTTGCTGCCCGGCCCATTACACGCCTTGATAATAAACAACTTGCCTACTATGCACACAAGAAAGGATATTGAGCATCTATTGTTTAACTTCTTATACTCGGCATATATGGTCAGTGTGTAGACTGAAGCTACAATTGCAAAGTAAGAAAAGATACTATACACAAGAGGAGATGAGAGATACACAGAAGATTCAAGATGAGGGCCTGGGGTATGTGATTTCTAGACAGCCTTGACAAGCACAGTTTGGTGCATATGGATAGAGGAATAGAAGATAGTTTGAAGATGGAAAACTATACAAGAGAATAATATACTGAATAGAATCCAAGATGATTATTATGGTTAAAATTACTACGATGAGAAAATGTCTCAAAAAAGGAAAATAGAGGATAATTATAAAGCCGAAGACATGCTGGAATGCTAATTTATTATTCAGAACCTACCTTCAATGAAGAGACTGAATGAAAACTAAAATTTGAAGTGTTCTCAGATGATTTATAGAATAACATGATCTTAAAACAACAGAGGGAATAACAATTAAGAAAATAATTATGGAACTAATTAAAACAATAAGTCTTCAGATGAGGAAGACATACTTGACAGCCACCTTTTTAAAAGTCATTGAAGTGCTGGATGTTTAGGAAGTATAAAGGGAAACCATAAAATGTGGGAGACCTATGTTTCCCGGACACGGATACGACACGTTTTGGACAAGACACTGATTTGAGACCTAATTTGGTGTGTCCTAGTGTATTTTGAAGAGCCTGTAGCATGTCTGATATATGTCCAACATGACAAAACACGGATACTGTATGGATTTTTGGAGCGTTTGTGCTTCCTAGAGGAAGGCTAGCATGAAATCCCTCTAACAGGTATGGTAATTCAACTCAGCAACTATGGTGAAACAGCTATTCTAGGGATGCCAAGTTAGTGCTTGCCTTCAATTTTTTGGTTTTCAACAATGCTTCTTACTGCAACAAAGAATCCTTTATATATATCATATTCTAGGTCTGCTGCATGACCTTGTCTTTTGATGGAATATTTATTAAACACATATTGTCTGTATGTACATAATCTGCATTTTGTGTCATTTATTAGTCCATTCAGTACTGCTCAGCCATAATGGAGGACAGTTCTACTATACAAATTTAGGTGAGCCGTGAGCAAATGATTGCACATCCTTTTTATATATGCTTTCAATTTTATGCACTCCTAAAGCGAGTTATAATATTAAAAAATGTTTATTATAAAAAAAAGTGACAATTTTGTAAAAGTCCAAATATAGCAGGTCTGAAACCCACTTGAGTGCTTTTGCAGAAATGACAGATTCTCATGAGCTAGCAGGAACATTGAACTGTATAGAGATGGAGAGATCCAACTTACAAACAGCAATGACAGTGTATGTGTAACCAAGCACCCCAAAAGTATCATCACTCATTTTTGCAAGTGTCCCTAAGCAGACTCCAGCAAGACACAGAATAAGATAATCAACTCCTTGTATTCGAGCTTCACGCAGACGTTGTTTACCGACCCTGCAAATGATAAATCCTCCAGGAATTGAAATTGAAGGTTGAATAATAATCGACTGCTTTTATCTTCTTTACATAATTCTGTAAACTATACTATATAAGAACATCCTGAAATATACAAGAAAGTTTTACCTTCCTAAGAAGTACTTGTACTGAAGGATACCCGGACTTATGCGGTTTGATAAATCTTTAGAATATGACAAGTCATTACCTAAATCATCTCTTTTGTTCTACAATATCCTTGACATTATCCCATACTTCTCCAGCAATAGACTGTTCGGGTCCACTGGAATCTTTCTCACCACCCCTTACTGAATCCGCTGAAGAATTATTAAGCAGCATATCTCGAGGTACATCATACCCATTATGGAGCATCCATCTGAGAGGAAGTTGTTTATAATCTATACCTGTAGTTGTGTTTGGCTTAACTATACCCTCTAAAATATCAATGAAATAATCTGGAGGATTAACACGGTCGGGGACATTGATCCCAAGGCCTGAGAAATATTCTTCAACTTTCTTCACTGATCCATGATATGCAGTAAGACCTCCTTTTGCAAGAAGTATCAAATCGTCAAACATCCTGAAAAAGTATAGCTGCAAAAGGAAAAGGTGCACCATTAGTTCATTAAAGTTTTGATCTATCTAGAAGTAGCCATACAGAAATCTGCCATATCAAGCTACAAGATTTAGAATTTTACAACCATAAAAATTAAATCCTAATCTGGCAGGATTAAATGTTGGTAAGGCCCCGGCTCATTCACCATTTAATCCTGTTTACACGCTTGCTCGAGATTTACAAACTATTCCTCAGAACTATAGTGTTTGACAATGCTAATTTGGATTAAACCTATCAAATTTGCAACAAAATACCATGAACTTTCATACTTTTGCAACTTTCTACCATGAACTTTCAAGGTTTTGCAATTACCTACCCTCTGTTAGTTTTTACAAATTGTGGAAGATTTTACCCCTCAAATTTCCAACTTCTTGTCCTCCACCTCCCATGACTGCAGCCCTTACCCGTCGCCGACTCCCCAACCCCCTCACCACCCGTCTACAACCTCCCTCCTCTGTCCTCTTTGAACCTTGAACACCCCAACCACCACCTCTCCTTTCCTCGCACCTGCAGCCCCCTCCTTCCATATGTGCGCTACTCGCTTCCTACAACCCCCCTTAGTGCCCCAAAGCAAGGTTAGAACCAAATCACTGCAACAGTCTTTAGGGTTAAGACCCAAACCTAACTCTCTACTTTCCTCCAAGTGTTTTTCACGAATCTCCCAAGTCCTAATACCATCACCTCCTAACCCTTAACCATTATTCAAATTCCATTAACTATCCCTAACCCATTTTCAATAACCTAATAGCATAACTCCATTACCTCCTAACCCTAAAATTAACCTTTCCTATTCCTTCCACTAACCCTAGCCCAATATTTACTTATCCTAAGATCCTAACCCCATCAAACATTTTTCATCTCAACCCTCCACATCAAAGCCTAACATCCAGCCCTAGCCCTCTCACCCTCCAGCCATAGCCACCTACTACTAGCCATCCTGAACCACTACTCAGTCATCCCTGGTACAACCATCTACAGCAGCTACTATCACCCTCTAACCCTAGTGCTCCCAACCCTCTCAAGCTCTTGTTGCTACCATATCTTGTATCATTCAGCCCAACACTCTGATCATCCCTTCATGTCCAGCCGAGACCAATTCTGGCCATTCTAGACTGATCCCGACCATACCAACCCTACCAGATGTCTGCCTACAGCCCAACCTCTTCCCAACTAGTCTCAGCCACCTTCCGACTAGTCCTGATTCATCTCGACCGTTCCTATGCCACCTCCACCAGCCCTCACCTAGCAACAACCGCCTATGACAATATAGCCGCCACCCTCCATTAGAAAACCTTATATCCAAAAGAGAGGTGTTCGTTATTGCTCCACTTTGCCGCTCTGCACGAATTGAGAGTCTATTTGTCGGCTTCATGATGGATCTCCTATTGTGGTATACTAATGTTGTCTCATACTTTCAAGGCTTGTTTCTATCCTCCACATGAGGTGATATTTGATTGTGTTTACTATTGCTACATCTACTGCTTTTTTCTATTGTCTATTACTTCGTTCGAGTAATGCTACTATTACCATTGTTGTATCTACTGCAGTTGTTTTTAATCCTGCTGCTTGTGTTGCTCGTGGGTTGTAATCTAGAATAGACTCATCATCTTTTATATTTGTGTCAACAGTTCTGATTCCAAGACACCACTTGGTATGACCATAGAGTTGAATGACACCAGCTATCTTCTCTGGTCTCTGAAATTTTGGCCTATTGTCGGACATTAAAGGAAGTTATGTCACCTTATTGACCCCAACACGATAACTGCTCATAATCCGGTTGCTCAACAATATGGAGCCTAAAATCATCTCTACTGTGATGTTTTTCTCTATTGCTCGAGAGATTTTGGAGGCCCTCAAGGATGTATTCTCATGGCAAGAATATTTCTAGTGTTTATTATCTATGTAAACACATGTTCTTTGTCAAGTAGGACTGTAGGTCAGTTTCTCTTGTGTTGTAGTATTATACATTCTTGAAGGGGATGTATTCTCATGGCAAGAATATTTCTAGTGTTTATTATATATGTAAACACATGTTCTTTGTCAAGTAGGACTGTAGGTCAGTTTCTCTTCTGTGTTGTAGTATTATACATTCTTGAAGGGGATGAACTCAACAGGTATCACCCTCTTACAGAGGATATCTCAGAAGCATCAAAGGAAAAGCTTGTGGTTGCCAACTTCTTATCTGTCATGGATAGCTCTCTTGCTACGTCTCGAACTGAGATCTTTGTTGATGTCTTGATGATATTGTTCCTTCTAATACAACGAATACATTGAGGAGCAGTCCAAGAAGGTTGAATCCTCATTATACAGAAGGCTAGAGCAGCAGCACACTGAGTCATGACCACGCCATAACCATGGCCATAAGAGTAACATATTGTTAGTGTTCCTGGAAGAGTCAATGATCGATGAGATGGATGCTCTCCTGTCCTGCAGCATATAGTACTCGGTGTCGATCACCCCTGTGTTTCCTAGCAAATATGTTCTAGACAGATCTATTGATTGCTAGAAGGACCGGTTAGTGGCGAAGGATATCACTCAGACTTATGGTGACTATTCTGAGACATTTTCTCTTGTTGTTCGTTTAAAATTTATCAGAGTGCTCTTCTCCCCTGTTGTCGATGATGCTTGGCATATGTTTCAGCTTCACATTAAGGAGGTTTTTCAAGGTTTTTCATTATGACTTACTGAAGATCCTATATGGAGCAACCTCCTGGATTTGTTGTTCAGGGAAGAATCGAGTGTGCAAGCTAAAGAGTATGATATACGGTCTCAAACAGACTGCTTGTGCTTGGTTTAAAAAATTAGCCAAGTAGTTGCATGAGTAGGATACCATGCAGTCATGCATATATATCACTGTGTTTGTGAGAAACACCAAGTTACTATTATCGGATTGATGGTCTATAATAATAATACTCATTTATCTGGCAGAAGGGATCAATAAGATATCTCCAGAAGCATTTTGTTTCCAAGGATATGGGTCAACCTCACTACATCCTAGGGATTGAGCTAGCTCATAATAAATAAGATTTTATCCTCTAAAAAATTATGTCATAGACTTGCTAGAGAAGACTGGGTCACTTTCTTTGAAATTAGTTGATACCCCTATGTATCAAATCATGATTTCTGGCCTGATGAGGATGTCAAAGATACATATAAAAAACAGGTTGATAACTTCATTTACCAAACCGTCACTAGACCTGCGATTTCCTTTGTTGTTGGCCTAGTTAGTCAATTTATGCAGAACCCGAACAATGTCATCAGGAACAATATTAAGATTATAGAGATCAAGTGAAAGGGTCTTCTAGAAAAGAACTTCTGGATAGGCACCATTGGCATCTCAGTATGTTGATTATGCAGGCTTGCAAGCTAATACGAGATCCACATCTGTTCACTTCACTTATGTAGGTAGAAATATTAAATATTGTCACCTAGTAAGAAACAAATGATGGTAGCATGATCAAGTGCAAAGACAGAATACAAAGAAATGGCTCATATCGTTGTGGGATAATGCGATGCGGATGAAGATTTTGTTAAGTGGCTTTAGTCCCACATCGGGTAGAACAATAGTGAGAGGGGTTAGTCTCTCCTATATATGTAACTCTCTTATCAATACTAATCATCCTATTATTCTAATTCTACATCGTATCAGAGCCAAAAGCCTAGCCGTCATCCATCCCCATCCCTCTCCACTAAAAACCCTAACCGTTCCCCCCGCTGCTACAGTACCGCCCCTCCCCCTCGTGCTACAATAAACACCCCCCCCAAGCGCTGCTACAGTAACCCTAACCCATAAACCGTAAACCCTAGCCGTCCTAAAGATTTCCATAAACCCTAACCCAGCCAACACCTACCCCAAACCCTAGCCGTCTTTCTACACAAAAAACAAAGCAAAACAAAACAAAAAAGATGTTGGGATCCTCAGAGGATATAGTTTGTTTGCTGGAACCTCTAACTCTCCACATCGATTTCAGAAAAAAAAATTATTGGGATCCTCATAGGGTAAACAATGGTTTGTTTGCTGGAACCTCTGACTCTCAATATCGACTTCAAAAATTTAACAAAGAGCAGACAAGTGGTTTGTTTTGTTAATGAATTTTTGTTTCTTTTCTTACTTGATCTTCACATCAGGGATCTAACAAAGAGTAACCAGGGTTGCCTCTTTGTCCTAACTTGTGTGATCTACATTCATATCTCTGCTTCCTATGCGCGTGTCCATTATGGTCACATTTCGAGCGCATTGGCAGAATTGATGTGATTATCGAAGTGAGATCGAAGCAGTGTGTTTTTTTTTTTGGAAAGAAAATATCATAAATAAAAGGAAACGCGGAAACGTGACTGGGACACAGCCCCCAGCCAACGAAAATGAAAACAAATGCCCCCTGTATCCCAAGCACAAAATGGCCGCCCCCCAAAACAAAAGCAACGGCCCAAAAGGAGCTACAGGAGCAAACACAACAACTCAGCGGGCAACGCCAACAAAAACAGGGCCAAAATACAAACACGCCCAGAAAGGAAGCAAAAGAAAAACAGAACACTAAACCCGGAAATCCGTAATCTCCGTCGCAAGAGCACGGACAATAACGGGGGGAGGTCACCGGAGTGGAAGAAGATCTGCTCATCTTTGGAAGCCTTAGCGAGATGACAAAGAGCTTGTGCCACGCCGTTGTGCCGACTAGCGACGTGATTGATAGTCACGTTCCGAGTCAACACTCGAATCTTCCTGATGCTGTACGTGAGGGCCCAAGGAATTTTAGATTTTGAGTTGAGAAAATTGGCAAGCCTTTGAGAAGAGATGTCAATACTGCTGATAGCTTTGTTGTGGCTTTGGCATAAGCATAAACCATACAGCAGCCCATCAATGTCCGCATCCGTGGCCGTCTCCGCCGTCCGGAAGCAGTGTGTGATTGACTCTGGTGAGTCTACTCACATGACTGGCGAAGCAAGTATGATACGCAATTATTAATCGGTGGGTCGTGTTTCCGATATTACTGTTGTCAATGGTGATTCACTAGCAGTCCGTGGACGAGGAAGTGCCCGTCTTTCTTCTGAACTGTCACTCAATTCAGTATTACATACACCAGAAAATCCGTTCAGTTTGCTTTCAATTAGTCAAGTTACTCGCGACTTGCATTGCTCGGTAATATTTTTTTCTGATGGTTGTGTTTTTCAGGACCTAAAAACTGGAAAGACTGTCGGTAAGGAGCATATGGCTGGAGGCTTGTACCTATTTGACTTTCCTTCTTATGTTGCTTGTGCCGGCATGAAACTCGATCCTTTCGAGTTACATTGTCAGTTAGGTCATCCATCCATCCAAGCTCTCCAGAAAATATACCCATCTTTAGATGTTCCAGTTACTTTTCATTGTGAGTCGTGTCGTTTGGCTAAGCATCACCGGGTTCCCTATCCGATGAGTCATAATAAAATTGTATCGTCTCCTTTTGAGTTGGTGTATTCTGATGCATGGAGACATTCTCCGGTTGAATCAATGATGGGTTTCAAGTACTTTATTACATTTGTTGATGACTACTCACGTGTCACTTTTGTCTATCTAATGAAAAATTGCTCCGAATTATTTGAAATTTGGTACAATTTTGTGAAAAATCAAAACACAATTTGGTGTTCCGATTAAATGCTTTCGAAGTGACAATGGTCGTGAGTATCTATCTCGTGAGTTCAATACTCATCTGTCCCGTAATGGTCGAATCCAGTGCTTACAGCTTGCTAGCTTATTAATCGCATCGTCAGTTTTCAATGGCGGTACTCCCTTTTGCGGTTATATCCCGCAAGTCGTTTTCTCTACCTCTCAAAATTTTTGGTTGCTTATGCTATAATCGAAAATCCAACCGACCATTTCTAAATTAGACCCTAAGGCAGTCCAATGTGTTTTCCTTGAGTATCGTTCTTTTTCCTCTACCTTGAAGAGATTTTTTTTTTCTCTCGAAATGTTACCTTTGTAAAAACTGAGTTTCTCCACTTCCACAAGTACAGGTCAAGTTCCCAGGTCTACCCAGAAGAAGCGTGTTTCTTGTGTTTCCTGTTCAACCACAACAGTCCCCTAAGGGTGCCCTCCCTTACCGAGCCAGTATCCGATTCGACGGTCGCAATCATCGGTTAGTCAGTAGGACATCGCCTGAATGACCATGCCGAGATAGTGTCCACGCCCCACAGTCACCGAGCCATCCTCCTCTAGCTCCACTGATTCGCCTCGCCTATAACACTAGCTCGACCTCGTCGTGATTGTCGTGATCATCCTTTGTATATAGAAACTACAAAGGGCTCGCGAGCTATACTCAGTCCTTGGTAGCCACTGTTGACGGAATTTAGATTTCCAATAACTGCGGGAGGATCTCAAACATCCCGAATGACGTGCTGCTATGGAAGAAGAGATGAAAGCGCTACGGAAAAAAAACAAAACTTGGGATTGGTAGATTACCTACGGTAATAAGCAGTAGGTTGCAATGGGTATTAACAATCAAGGTGAAACCAGATGACACTCTTGATTACCTAAAGGGTCGTCACCTAAAGGGTCGTCTGGTGGCTAAAGAATTATTAGACTATAGTGAGGATTATTTGAGACCTTTCCAGTTGCAGGATAACATCAGTGCGCGTACTCTTGGCTTTAGTTGTTCGCTATGACTGGCCATGCTTCAATTGATATCAAGAATGCATTTCTCCACGAAGATATAAAGAAGAAGTGTGTGGTGCAACCTTCGGGTTCGTGCAAGGGAGGGTAAAGTGTGTCATCTGCGGAAGGCCTCTACGATCTCAAACAATCATCTCGTGCGTAGTTTGGTTGATTTATGCATGTTGTTACTCAGTTTAGAATGTGTCAATCAAAGAAGGATCGTTCGGTGTTCTACCGACAGACATCAGCTGGAATGATACTACTTGGTGTCTATGTTGACGACATTGTAATCACGAAAAACAGCGAGGGTATTGCAGGACAAAAGAAGTTTCTGGAAAAAAACAATTTCAGACCAAGGATATAGAACGTTGAACTACTTCTTGGGCATTGAGGTCACAAGGGGTAAACGGGACATTGTAATGTCTCAAAGGAAGTATGTGTTGGACATACTAAATGATGCAGGACTGATGCAAGCCAAGGGAGCAACCTCCCATGGAACCAGGGGCAAAGTTACTCCCAGACGAGGGATCCTGATGACCAATCCGGATCAGTACCGTCAAGTGGTTGAAAAACTCAACTATTGGCGGTCATGACTCGCCCAGATATTTTCTTCGTCGAAAGTGTCATAAGTAGATTTATAGTCTCTACCGAGTTCTACACTGTCAGGCAATTCTCAGAATTCTGCGCATCTAGTCTAGAATCCGAAAAAAGAAATTCGGATGGAGAATTATGGGCATACTCGTGTTGAGTGCTTTACGATGCTGACTGGGGTGCAAGTCTGACAGATTGACGCTCTACATCTGGCTACTCAGTATTTATTGGTGAAAACTTGGTATCGTGAAAGAGCAAGAAGCAGATGATAGATACGATCATGTTCGGAAGCAGAATATCAAACGATTATTCCTGGCACAATAGAGGTATTATATTTGAAGCATTCTACAAGAGCTGGAAGAAAAAACAGGATCTAAAGCAGCAGATATGTGTGTGATAACCAGTCTGCTATCCATATGCTACAAATATTGTATATCATGAAAGGACAAAGCACATTGAAATGACATCACTTTGTCAGTGATGAGTATAAAAGGGGATGATAAAGTTTCACTACGTGAGAACGGTGATCAGATAGCCGATATCTTCACGAAGTCTTTTAGGTTCTCGAGCTCAATTTTTATGTCACAAGCTGAAACATAATTGACATCTATGATCCAACTTGAGGGAGGGTGATAAGTATAAAGTATGGCTTTAGTCCCACGTCGGTTAGAACAATAGTGAGAGGGGTTAGCCTCTCCTAATATATGTAACTCTCTTATCAATAATAATCATATATTATTCTAATTTTTTAATGCTCGATTTTTGCATTTTGTACATTTGAGATGGCCACTAAAGGTGTTAGTTTTTTTTAGGAATACAATCTTTCACGAGAAACCAAAACATTTAGGTGGATTGCACTTTGTTTTGATAGGTGTTATAAGCAAGCAGATAGCACTTTGTAGAACTTTGTATAGTGTTTTGAAGATTAATGCCAATCTAAATCCTAGCCACCATCGGATGCTGCTTATGTAACAAATTGGGCAAACATGAAAGATACTTTCGCTTGAGAGGAAATTTTAGACTTGTTAGACTTACTGTGTCTACACCAAAGTTGTAAAAGTCGCTAGGAGCAGTCATGGGAGCCTAGCGCCTAGTTCCGCCTAGGCACCGACTAGCGTCTAGGCGGGGCCCATTACCACTTAGTGCCTAGGCGCCTCTAGATCCGATTTTTAGAACAGTGGTCTATACTTACTATTATATGACTATTTTGTCCTACATCAGTGTACTAATGAGGAAGGTTATCCTCTTAAAAATATGTATTATGTACTCAAACTGTTATGTATACATATTAGTATTAGTAGTTTTGGGCTTTAGTCCCACATTAGATAGAACAATAGTGAGAAGGGTTGGCCTCTCCAATATTAGTAACTCTCTCATCAATAATAATTTATTCCATTATTTTCTCTTTACATGGTATCAGAGCAATAACTTATCCAACCCTCCATTAAAAAAATCCTAACCCTAGACCCCTCTGTCCCCCCTGCTGCCCCCCCCCCCAAACCTAATCCTAGACTGCTGCTCCCACCCCCCGCCAGCACCCTCCCCCCCCCCCCCCCCCCCCCCCCCCCCCCCCCCTACCTGTTGCTGCAGCAGACTGCTGCTGATGCCCCCATTCCAGGTGCCCCGCCCACACTGCTGCTGCTGCCCCCCCTCCCCAGGCGTCCCCATCTGCCAACCCCTGTTAGCGCCTCCCCTTGCTGCCCCTCCCCACCCAAACCCTAACCCTAGCCATCTTTCTAAACCTACCTATATCCATAAACCCTAACCCTAACACCACCTACATCAAATCCGAGCCGTCTTTTCCCTTCTATAAAAAAAGAAAAAAAAATATTTAGGATCCTTAGAGGCTAAACAATTGTTTGTTTGCTGGAACCTCTGACTCTCAAAATTGACCTGGGATCCTCAGAGGGTAAACATCAATCTGTGTGCTGGAACCTCTGACTGTCAACGTTGACTTCAAAAAATTAACGAAGTGCAGACAAGTTGCTTATTTGCGTGAATCTTTGTTTTACTTGATCTTCACATCAGGATCTAATAGAGGGTAACCTGGGTTGCCTCTCTGTCATGGCTTGTGTGATCCACGTTCAACTCTACTCTCCATGCATATGCCAGTTTTGGCCACGTTTTTAGCGTATTGGCAGAGCTGATGTGATTATCAAGTTAGAAAGATCAGTTCGACGATCGAATCAGGAATACCTGCAAGATGACTAGTAATTGGGCGAATAGCAGTGCTATAGACACTAGTGTCGAAAACACAATGACGGGACCAACGGACACTGGTATGACGATTTTCTCGATTCGACTTGTCGATCGACGATTGGACGGACCAGAGGGCTACTCGATATGACGAAAGAAAGTCAAAAAGAAGCTTCGGAAAATGCGATTGTCCGCACATCTGATTGAGAACCCCGGAGTAGAGAATGATATCATATTTGAGCAATGGGACATGACAGTTGACTGTTCACACAGTTGGTGAATTTAATAGAACCATCGGTAGAAGACATAATTCAGAATACAATGAAAGAATTATGGGAGGTTTTAGCGGTAGCGTTTGATGGAAAATGCGATTTGTCTCGTATCTACGACTTGGTCGTTGGGTCTCCAAGCAAATAAGAGAGACAAATCTCATAAGAATCACTTCCGCGCCTTTAAGGCCATGACTGATGAAATCAACCGTGTATTACCTCTGACGACGGATATCAATGAAGCGAGGGCTCAACGTGAGCAGCTTCGTGTCATGACATATCTTGCCTCTCCGTCCTGATGCGGATTTTGCTCGCTCTCAGATCATTGCTGGATCTGATGTTTCATCTCTGATGGAAGCTCACTTTCGTGTCCTACGGAGAGCGAAAGTCGTTAAAACCACACCGGATGATCCTCCTGTTGATCGATCTGCTCTTGGTGCTGCTCGCGCTGGATTTCGTGGTGGTCGTGACGGCCAATATGGTGGCCGAAATGGTGGCCGTGATGGTGGACAAGACAATGGCGGTCGTGATGGGGGTAGACCGTGCACATGCTTTAACTGTGGTCTGCAAAGTCATTTCCAGTGGTAGTGTCCTAAAGCTCCTACCACAATGTTACATTAGATGTTCCTGATGATGGCGTTCATTCTATTCAAATGACCGCAAAGTCGTACACATATTTTCTTGACTTTCAAGCTCAACGACATGGTGAAGCATCCACATCTGGTTCCACAACTGGGTACTCAGCGGCATGTGTAGTATGGTCAAAATAGTGGGTGATTGACTATGGTGTGTCTTCTCACATGATTAGCGACGCATGTATGATACGCAATTATGTATCAGTGGGACGTGTTTCAAATATTATTGTTACAATTGGTAGTTCACTAACAGTCCGTGGATGAGAAAGTGCCCGTCACTCAATTCCGTATTACATACACGGGAAATGTGTTGTTCAATTTGCTTTCAATTAGTCTGCTTACTTGCGATTTGTATTGCTCGATAACATTTTTTTCTAATGATTGTATTTTTCAGGACCTAAAGACTAGAAAGACTATTAGTAAGCGACATGTGGCTGAAGGCTTGTACCTGTTTGACGTACCTTCTTTTGTTGTCTGTGCCGACGTAAAACTCGATCCTTTCGAGTAACATTATCAGTTAGGCCATCCATCAATCCAGCTCTCCAGAAAATGTATCCATCTTTGGATGTTCCTGCTTCTTTTCATTGTGAGTCATGTCGTTTGGCTAAGCATCACCGGGTTCCCTATCCGGTGAGTCATAACATATTTGCATACACTCCTTTCGAGTTGGTGTATTTCGATGTATGGGACCTTGTCCGATTGAATCAATAATGGGTTTCAAGTATTTGTTAATTTGTTGATGATTACTCGCGTGTCACTTTTATTTATCTGATGAAAATTGCGCCGACTTATTTAAAATATGGTGCAATTTTTATGCCGAAATTAAAACACAATTTGGTGTTCCGATTAAATGCTTTCGAAGTGACAATGGTCGTGATTATCTATCTCGTAAGTTCAATACTCATCTGTCTAACAATAGCATCATCCACCAAACTTCCTATCCTTATACATCACAACAGAATGGTGTGGCATAGCGCAAAAATCGTCATCGCTTGGAAACAACGCGTGCTCTTATGTTTCAACCATGTACTCCCAAGAGGTTTTGGTCCAATGCTGTTCTTACAGGTTGCTATGTGATTAATCGCATGCCATCGTCAGTTTTTAATGGTACTACCTTTTTTCGATTATATCCCTTTTTTGGTTGCATGTATTCTGTTCGAGATATCCGTTCAACTCTTTCTAAATTAGATCCTAAGGCAATCCAATATGTTTTCCTTTGGTATCCTAAGAACCAAAAAGGGTATCGGTATTTTTTCCCTACCTTGAAGAGATTCTTTCTTTCGGGATGTTACCTTCGTTGAAACTGAGTTTTCTCCACTTCCACAAACTACGAATCCAGTTCCCCAAGTTTACCCACACGAGGAATTCTTGTTGTTACGGTTCAAACACAACAGCCCCTATAAGGGTGCCCCCCTACCGAGCCAGTATCTCAATCCGACGGTCCGCAAATACCGGGTCAGTCATTGCCGACGTCACGAACGATCATCGCAGATAGTGCCTACGGTCACACAGCCGCCATCCTCATCTAGCTCCACTGATTCGCTGTCTATTCCACCAACTCGACCTCGTCGTGCCTGTCGTGATCATCCCTTATATGTAAAAACTACAAAGGGCTCGCAAGCCACACTTAGTCCTTGGTAGCTACTATCGATGGGTTCAGATTTCCAATACTGCGAGGAGTCTCAAACATCCTGGATGACGTACTGCTATGGAAGAAGAGATGAAAGCGCTACAAAAAAACCATACTTGGGACTTGATAGATTTACATACTGTAATTAAGCAGTAGGTTGCAAATGGGTATTCACAATCAAGGTGAAACCAGATGACACTCTGATCGCCTAAAGGTTCGTCTGGTGGCTAAAGGATTATCAGACCTATGTGTGGATTATTTTGAGACCTTCTCTCCAGTTGCCAGGATGACATCTATGCGCGTACTCTTGGCCTTAGCTATTCTCTATGACTGGCCATTGCTTCATCTAGATCATGAATGCATTTCTTCACGAGGTAATAAAGAAGTGTATGTGGTGCAACCTCCCGGATTTGTTGCAATGGAGGAAAGTGTGTCATCTGCGGAAGGCTTTCTACGGTCTCAAACAATCACCTCGTATATGGTTTGATCGATTTATACAAGTTGTTACTCAGTTTGGCATGTGTCAATCAAAGAAGGATCATTAGGTATTCTACCGTGTTATCAGCTGGAAGGATACTACTTGGTGCTATGTTGAGAAATTGTGATAATGGGAGACGACAACAAGGGTATTGCAGGACTAAACAAGTTTCTGAAAGAACAATTTCAGACCAAAGATATGGGATCGTTGAACTACTTCTTGGACATTGAAGTCACACGGGGTAAACGAAACATTGTAATGTCTCAGATGAAGTATGTGCTGGACAAACTAAATCATGCAGAAATGACGCAAGCCAAGGGAGCTATCTCACCCATGGATCCAGCAGCAAAGTTACTCCCAGACGAGGGGGTCCTGATGACTAATCCGGATCAGTACCGTTGAGTGGTTGGAAAACTCAACTACTTTGCATTCATGACTCGCTCGAACATTTCCTTCGTCGTGAGTGTTGCAAGTAGGTTTATGGCTTCTGCACGAGTTCCATACTAGCAGGCAGTTCTCAGAATTCTGCGCTATCTAGTCCAGAATCTAGGAAAAAAAGAATTCAGATGAAGAATCATGGACATACACGTGTTGAGTGCTTTACCGATGCTGACTGGGGTACAAGCTTGACAGATAGACGACCTACATCTGGCTACCCGGTATTTATTGGTGAAAACTTGGTATCGTAGAAGAGCAAGAAGCAGAGTTTGATAGCACGATCAAGTTCGGAAACAGAATATTGAGTCATTGCTCATGGCACAACAGAGGTGTTATATCTGAAGTATCTTCTACAAGAGCTATGAGAAGAAGCAAGATCTAAAGCAGCAGATATGTGGTGTGATAAACATTATGCTATTCATATTGCTACAAATCCTGTATTTTATGAAAGGACAAAGCACATTGAAATCGACATCACTTTGTCCGTGATGAGTATAAAAAGGGGATGATTAAATTTCATCACGTGAGGACCGGTGATTAGATAACTGATATCTTCACGAAGTCTCTTTTGGGTCCTCGGGTTTAATTTTTGTGTAACAAGCTGGATATGATTGATATCTATGCTCCAGCTTGAGAGAGGGTGTTAAGTATTAATATTAGTATTGGTAGTATTGGGCTTTAGTCCCACATTGGATAGAACAATAGTGAGAGGGGTTAGCCTCTCCTATAGATATGTACCTCACATCAATAATAATTTATCTCATTATTTCTCTGTACATAAACCATCTGAATGAAGTAAGCCACTTGAGTTGAGCCTCATTCTCCACAAACATATGCACTATTGATTTTATGTATACATAAATAAAACATATGTGAATATGGACATGTATAGTCTGTCGATACCTCACCCACATCAATAATTTTTTAAGATTTCTGTATTCCAGTTACTAAAATGCAGTGTCCTTATTTGCATGTGTCCCAAAAAACCATGGTCAATGGAGATGGGATAGATACAACAGTTTAAGAAGCTGGCACATGCTCTGAAAGTAATATAGTTGTCCACCTATGAGAGATATTGTGTTGACTACCTTCAAATAGCATGGAATGCTTCAAAACACGAACTAAGAAATCAAGGATAACTAAGTCGACCATGCACAGAAACACCGATCGCTCAAAACCAACGACCCAAGATAACGAGGACTAAAATTCCAATTTTCAAACACGAGAATAAAAAAGAGAACTCTTCATTTGTAACAAAACAAATATGTAATCTTTTCTTTTCTACTCTTTTACATATCCATATTTATAAGAAAAATATAACTTAAACCAAAAGAAACACTCCAAAACAAACTAGAAAAAAAAATAAAAATACACCAAAAACTCGTCCAAAATAGGTTTAGATGTCTTGACCGATATACCGGTTTGGTTGAATGGCATACCGATTTTTCCAACACCAAAATTTGGAGTTCATACTGTTTTCTGGCCCATGGACCCGTATACTACCGATACACCGCCGGTGTAATTGTCAAAGGCCAAAAATAGGTCTAGGCCCTTTATAGCGTCCGCATCAAACCCCTCCGCTTGTAGAGGACTCGACCTGAGTTCCTTCTCGGCATTGCTTCGATAAAGCACATCATCGTATGCATAAAGAATGTAGAGGTCCGTGATGTTGAATGTTGACGAGATCCCCATCGAATAATAAGCCTATGACATGCATTATCATTGATCTTTTGCAGCATTTTGAAAGGTCCAAACTTTGTATGTTGAAGCTTGTTGTATTGTCCAACGAAGATTTTCCTATGGATGAATGAATCGTGTTGTTATATGCGATTTCCACTTTAACTATCGCAAAGTCCGACTACTTTAGCTTCTCCACATATTCACCATATTATGTTACCCAACATCATGTTGACCACTTTGTTTTGGTTGTCTGTTTGCGGATGAGCACTACTACTGAACTCCAATGATGACTCAAATATGCTCAAGAACTTCATATCTCGGTCAATAGTTATACTCTTCGGCACTCCTTGAAGGCGCGTTTTCTCATAAAAGAACAATTTTGCCACATGCGGCGCATTTGTCGTCCTCTTGCAAGTTATGAAGTGGGTCATCTTCGAGAATTGGTCAACCACTAGTGATTAGATAACTGATATCTTCACGAAGTCTCTTTTGGGTCCTCGGGTTTAATTTTTGTGTAACAAGCTGGATATGATTGATATCTATGCTCCAGCTTGAGAGAGGGTGTTAAGTATTAATATTAGTATTGGTAGTATTGGGCTTTAGTCCCACATTGGATAGAACAATAGTGAGAGGGGTTAGCCTCTCATATATGTACCTCACATCAATAATAATTTATCCCATTATTTCTCCGTACACAAACCATCTGAATGAAGTAAGCCACTTGAGTTGAGCCTCATTCTCCACAAACATATGCACTATTGAGATTTTATGTATACATAAATATAAACATATGTGAATATGGACATGTATAGTCTGTCGATACCTCACCCACATCAATAATTTTTTAAGATTTCTGTATTCCAGTTACTAAATGCAGTGTCCTTATTTGCATGTGTCCCAAAAAACCATGGTCAATGGAGATGGGATAGATACAACAGTTTAAGAAGCTGGCACATGCTCTGAAAGTAATATTGTCCACCTATGAGAGATATTGTGTTGACTACCTTCAAATAGCATGGAATGCTTCAAAACACGAACTAAGAAATCAAGGATAACTAAGTCGACCATGCACAGAAACACCGATCGCTCAAAACCAACGACCCAAGATAACGAGGACTAAACCAATTTTCAAACACGAGAATAAAAAAGAGAACTCTTCATTTGTAACAAAACAAAATATGTAATCTTTTCTTTTCTACTCTTTTACATATCCATATTTATAAGAAAAAATAACTTAAACCAAAAGAAACACTCCAAAACAAACTAGAAAAAAAAATTAAAAATACACCAAAAACTCGTCCAAAATAGGTTTAGATGTCTTGACCGATATACCGGTTTGGTTGAATGGCATACCGATTTTTCCAACACCAAAATTTGGAGTTCATACTGTTTTCTGGCCCATGGACCCGTATACTACCGATACACCGCCGGTGTAATTGTCAAAGGCCAAAAATAGGTCTAGGCCCTTTATAGCGTCCGCATCAAACCCCTCCGCTTGTAGAGGACTCGACCTGAGTTCCTTCTCGGCATTGCTTCGATAAAGCACATCATCGTATGCATAAAGAATGTAGAGGTCCGTGATGTTGAATGTTGACGAGATCCCCATCGAATGATAAGCCTATGACATGCATTATCATTGATCTTTTGCAGCATTTTGAAAGGTCCAAACTTTGTATGTTGAAGCTTGTTGTATTGTCCAACGAAGATTTTCCTATGGATGAATGAATCGTATTGTTATATGCGATTTCCACTTTAACTATCGCAAAGTCCGACTACTTTAGCTTCTCCACATATTCACCATATTATGTTACCCAACATCATGTTGACCACTTTGTTTTGGTTGTCTGTTTGCGGATGAGCACTACTGAACTCCAATGATGACTCAAATATGCTCAAGAACTTCATATCTCGGTCAATAGTTATACTCTTCGGCACTCCTTGAAGGCGCGTTTTCTCATAAAAGAACAATTTTGCCACATGCGGCGCATTTGTCGTCCTCTTGCAAGTTATGAAGTGGGTCATCTTCGAGAATTGGTCAACCACCAGTGATTAGATAACTGATATCTTCACGAAGTCTCTTTTGGGTCCTCGGGTTTAATTTTTGTGTAACAAGCTGGATATGATTGATATCTATGCTCCAGCTTGAGAGAGGGTGTTAAGTATTAATATTAGTATTGGTAGTATTGGGCTTTAGTCCCACATTGGATAGAACAATAGTGAGAGGGGTTAGCCTCTCCTATAGATATGTACCTCACATCAATAATAATTTATCCCATTATTTCTCTGTACACAAACCATCTGAATGAAGTAAGCCACTTGAGTTGAGCCTCATTCTCCACAAACATATGCACTATTGAGATTTTATGTATACATAAAATAAACATATGTGAATATGGACATGTATAGTCTGTCGATACCTCACCCACATCAATAATTTTTTAAGATTTCTGTATTCCAGTTACTAAAATGCAGTGTCCTTATTTTGCATGTCCCCCAAAAACCATGGTCAATGGAGATGGGATAGATACAACAGTTTAAGAAGCTGGCACATGCTCTGAAAGTAATATAGTTGTCCACCTATGAGAGATATTGTGTTGACTACCTTCAAATAGCATGGAATGCTTCAAAACACGAACTAAGAAATCAAGGATAACTAAGTCGACCATGCACAGAAACACCGATCGCTCAAACCAACGACCCAAGATACGAGGACTAAAATTCCAATTTTCAAACACGAGAATAAAAAGAGAACTCTTCATTTGTAACAAAACAAAATATGTAATTTTTCTTTTCTACTCTTTTACATATCCATATTTATAAGAAAAATATAACTTAAACCAAAAGAAACACTCCAAAACAAACTAGAAAAAAAAAAAAAAATACACCAAAAACTCGTCCAAAATAGGTTTAGATGTCTTGACCGATATACGGTTTGGTTGAATGGCATACCGATTTTTCCAACACCAAAATTTGGAGTTCATACTGTTTTCTGGCCCATGGACCCGTATACTACCGATACACCGCCGGTGTAATTGTCAAAGGCCAAAAATAGGTCTAGGCCCTTTATAGCGTCCGCATCAAACCCCTCCGCTTGTAGAGGACTCGACCTGAGTTCCTTCTCGGCATTGCTTCGATAAAGCACATCATCGTATGCATAAAGAATGTAGAGGTCCGTGATGTTGAATGTTGACGAGATCCCCATCGAATGATAAGCCTATGACATGCATTATCATTGATCATTTGCAGCATTTTGAAAGGTCCAAACTTTGTATGTCGAAGCTTGTTGTATTGTCCAACGAAGATTTTCCTATGGATGAATGAATCGTGTGTTATATGCGATTTCCACTTTAACTATCGCAAAGTCCGACTACTTTAGCTTCTCCACATATTCACCATATTATGTTACCCAACATCATGTTGACCACTTTGTTTTGGTTGTCTGTTTGCGGATGAGCACTACTACTGAACTCCAATGATGACTCAAATATGCTCAAGAACTTCATATCTCGGTCAATAGTTATACTCTTCGGCACTCCTTGAAGGCGCGTTTTCTCATAAAAGAACAATTTTGCCACATGCGGCGCATTTGTCGTCCTCTTGCAAGTTATGAAGTGGGTCATCTTCGAGAATTGGTCAACCACCAGGAATACCAAGCAGAGCCCAGTTGAGTTCTTAGTAGCCCCAAGATGAAATCCATAAATAAGTTCTCTCAAATATTTTACGGGACTGGTAATGGTGTACATAAAGTTTTTGTACTATTTCTTTTGCAGTTTGACACACAATACATTTTTACAATCTTTCCCACATCTTGTTTAGTTGTGGCCAATGATAACGTGAAAAACTGCTGCTATAGTTTTGTTACGTCCCAAATGTACCGCAAAGTTTCCACCATGGATCTCTCGAATCAATTTTTCCCTGAAAGGTAACGAGGGACTCAAGATCAATCTCCCTTCATTGAAAACTTGTCATAGATGTGAAAGTCGTTGATGGGTTGTTTTTGATGAAGTTGCACATATATCTCCGACAATCATCGTCTTCCGCATAAAGCTCCTTAATATTCTCCAAACCAACCAT
Source organism: Iris pallida (assembly GCA_029216955.1). Lineage (NCBI taxonomy): Eukaryota > Viridiplantae > Streptophyta > Magnoliopsida > Asparagales > Iridaceae > Iris > Iris pallida. Next base: position 4,342,065 of record JANAVB010010797.1, on the reverse strand, counting down.
CCCTTGACTAAGCTTAAACTTAGCCAACAATGAGATCCTCCGACTAAGCGCTACGGCCACCCATTTAAAACTCCAGATTTATGCACAAGCTTGTATGGAAACTTCTACATAAATTTCACGTCTCGCATGTATATCGTTGTTAATGCGCTTCTGGCTACTAAAATACTAAGAGATTCATAGTCAAAATACAACACAAATTCTTTGCCAACCACGTAATCCTCTCAATGATTAAGCACGTGCACCACCATATAGAATTTCTTGTCATAAGTGAACCCCTTTTGTCGAATACTACTAAGCTTCTCACTAGAGAAAGTCGCAGGCCGCTTCTCTTGCAATAGCACCCTACTAATGCCAATGTCGTTGGCATCACACTAGGCCTCAAAGAGTTTGTCAAAATTGGGAAGAACCAAGATCGGCGCCATACAAAGCTTCTTCTTGATCATCACAAAACTAGTCGATACTTCTTCCCAATTAAACTTTTCCTTCTTCGTGCATTCTGTAAAATGTGCCATTATGGTATTGAAATTTCGAATGAATCATTAGTAAAATGTCGCCAACCCATGGAAACGTCGCACCTCTACTACGGTCTTTGGTATCAGACACTCCCAAATTATATGAAGCTTCTTCTCATCGACATGGATGCTACCTGCACTATGGTGAACACGAAAAAGAACAACCTTAACGTTATAAAGTAGCATTTCAAGTTTACGTAAAGTTTGTCTGTTTCAGCAGACCACCTCCAAGACTCTCCTTAAGTGCTCAAAGTGTTCGTCGCGGTCATTATTGTAGATAATTATACCATCAAAATAAACCACAACAAACTCAACAATAAAAGGTCGTAGCTCTTGATCATGAGATGGACGAAAGTACTCGATGCATTGGACAAGCCGAATGGCGTGACCATCCATTCGAACAATCAATCTCGCGTCTTACACGTCGTCTGTCACTCGTCCCCCAGTCGAATGCATATTAGAAGGTAGCCACTTCGAAGACCTATTTGGAAAAGATTTCGACCCCACTCAACTAATTGAACATATCATCCAGTCGTGGTATTGAAAACTTCTAGCCAACCATAATATTGTTGATCGCACGTCTGTCTACGCACATCCTCCAGTTGTCATATTTCTCCGGCGTCAAAAGTGTTGGAACCGCGCACGTGCTCATGCTCTCCCTAATATACCTTTTCTGCAGCAAATCCTCCACCTTCCCATGATGAATTTTGTTCTCCGGAAGGCTCATATGGTAATGTAGAAAATTGAGCAAACTCGCCCCAAGAAATGAATTGATGCAATATTGGATGCCACACTTGGGGCGGCAGCCCTTCAAAAAGCTCCTCGTCGAGGACCGATTATACTTCCGTTGGAATCTCTTCCCCCTCCGTTGACGTTTAGGCCTTTATACTTTTCTTCACCACCAAAACGTGCACCTCACAAGCCTCCTTAAACTCCGCTTCCGCTTCCTTCGTGGAGAGCAGCAACCAAAGAAAAGCCTTCCCCTCCTCTTGTAAAGATTTGATTTGGGTACTCTTTGGTAAAGGCGCAAGTGTGCACCTCCCCCCATCCTTAGCCAACTGGTACATGTTGAGATGTCTCTCGTGCTTTGCCCCGACATCAAACTGCCATGGTCATCCAACCAACAACCATGGTCATCCAACCAACATGTAAAAACATCAAGTTCGTACATCCCGTCGCAATAGACCTCGCATGAGTCGATGGACAAATGCACTCGACACCGTTCGATCACCCTAACGCTCGGCATCTTTTAAACCCACCAAACAAAATATGGGTCCAAGTGCTTCTTTAACGTCAATCTCGCTACTTCGACCATATGTCCCTTGATGATGTTCCAATGATTGTCGTAATCAACACAACTTCAAACCGTTTACGTTTGACGGTATATCCAGTTCAGAAGAGCTTGTTCCATTGAGAGAATCTTCGTGTCTAGGTACCAACATGATTTTGTACCACATTAAGGCTACTTCTTCCTCTTTGTACTCATCGGGATTGCAATTGACATCATCATCCACCTCCTCATCAGAAACCTCGCGATCAACGTAAGCCAGATACTTTTTCCGCGGACAATAACTCGAACGGTGACTCGGTTGATTAGCACTTGCCAAGGATAGGCTTGGCATATAGGTTGTTGGGTCGGGTAGTCGCCTCAATAGGTTGCTTATCCGTCGTCTTCTCCGCCGCGCTATCATGTTCAAGTGCTTCACTCGTTGCCTTGTTCCTAGGTCGATCTATCGTCTCCGCTAGCTACTTCCATAGGCCGCCTGATTTTCACTTCTATTGTAGCAATTGTTTGGCCTGTAAGGCTTAGTTCTTGGCCTCCACCGGGTTAGAGATGCACTCAACGTCCATGAAGCGATAAACTTGGTGCACTTTAGTCTGATCGAGATGGTTCCACAAAGCAAAACGCAAAAGCTCTGACGCTTCCTTGTCCCCCTACACACCTCTGGTATTAATGAAAAAGGTGTTGTTCATAGTCGTCAGGTAGAAAGCTCACATTTGGCTTATTTTGCATCCCCCCTATAATGTGATGCGTTTATATCCTTTCCGTCTAGACTCATCTTGCAACTTGTCCATCCAAGTTAATGCCCCCGACTTTAATTGGCAGGCTACCAACCTCACCTATTTTTCCATATAGATCTCCATGTAATCAAAGAATTAATTCACCTCAGATAACCAATTCATGAATTCCTCGATACTCAGATCTCCATAAAAGATCGGAATATCAATCTTCAATTTAAAGTCATCTCCTCTCGTATACAGACTTTCTCCAAGACCGTTACGTTGATAAGTGTAGCCATCATCGAAACGATCTGTCGCCGTGAAAATTCTCTCCCGTAGTCATCATATCAACCGCGTCCATCGACACCGTGAAGACTGTCATAGTCTCGTCGGTCACGCAGCATGTCACCGCCACAATCATCGTCACGACCCAGCCTAACGAGATCGTCGAACTCTTCCGCACTCGAGCTAGAAAAATCTACACGAGCCTTCCGTAGACGATTCTCTCGTGTCGATACTTGATCATCTTCTGGCAGGTCGCCGATGTTGCTCACTCGGGAAGCCATTTCTGGATCCCGAACCGGTTGTCTCAATGTTTCATTATTGCAAACCGTTTGCTCGACTCGTTGAATGCATAGGATCAGATCCTACATAGAGACTTCAATGCATAGGGCTACCGCAAATAGGCCTTCAACCCCTTGTGCTTCGTCAGAGTTGTTGGTCGTCGTCATTGGTTCCAACCATGTCTTGTGACATTAACCCTAAGAAAAACTCCTATTTATAAGACAAACATAAACCCTAAGAAAAACTCTTTAGAAATCCCCTGTTTATAAGAAAAATAAACATAAACCCTAAGAAAAACTCCTAAACAAACTAGGAGATCATGCCAAAAACTCGTCCAAAATAGTCCAAAATAGGGTCGGTCGGCTTGGACCGGTATACTAGTTTTTCCAGCACCAAAATTTGGAGTTCACATTGTTTTCCGGTCCCTAGACCGGTAATAGTGACGGTACCCGTCTGTGTACTGGTCTCAAACCCAAAATTGGGTTGGGGCCTTTATAGCATCTGCATCAACCTTGAATTTCTATGAGCAAATTGCAAAAGTATAGTAAGAAAACCTTACAAATAGTATCTAGCATCAGACAAGTATCTGTAGTTTCTGCTAAATTGAAGCTATATTCTACCAAGATACCAAAAGGTCCTATAGATAAAAGATAATATAAAGAGGTAAAGATAGGGACATATAAAAGATTCCCTGATTCTGAATGTCCATATACTTGGATAGTGAAACCAACCTTGGCTGGTGAACCACCATGCAGATGTTTACACCTTCAACAGCCTCACGACGAAGAGCTCTAAGTAGTAGCTGAGATGAAGAACTGTCCAAACCAGAAGTAGGTTCATCCAATATCAACAGTGATGGTTCCATGACCATTTCCAGGCCAACATTAACACGTTTTCTCTGCCCGCCAGAGATTCCACGTTTCTCGACTGTCCCAACCAAAGAATCCCGAATAGCTTGGAGTCCTAAGGATTCAATAACTCTTTCTACTACTAGAACTTTCTCAGCTTTTGACAAGCCTGCCGAAAGTCTACATCAAAAGAAGAGAAACTTTACTGTAATTACAACATTAAATTATGATGTATACATCTCAGTCTAAAAAAGATGAATGAAAATAAAGAACATGTTTGAAGGAAATGAGTTCATGTTATGAGCTCAAAACAGTTTGAACTAAACATAAAAATAAGTCATGGAATTAATAAGAAAAATGGTAAACACATATTTTAGTGTCTAACAATATCGAGGCATGCAATATAGTAGTGAAAGGACATAATGCTCAAACCAACTCCAGGAGTGTTACTTGAACACTTAAATTTCATGTTTCTTGACCTGCTACACAATTGGACACTTCAACTCATCAAATCATAAAAACGCATCATCAAGTTAGAGACTACATTTTGGAAATATTAAGATCTATGTTGTACTGGGTGCTAGGCGAGGCGAGGCGACAGGCCACCCGTCTCGCCTAGGCGTCCGCTGCTCTTGAATCAAAAAATTCTACAATTATGTACACAACAAATATGTAGTATAACTAATATGCAATAAACATTACGGAATAAGATAAAAATAATATAAGAAGCAAAAAATATGACAGATAGTAAGCATAATTGGACGGCCATAAGCGACCATATGTGGGTCTTTTTACCCATGGACGACCCTAGGCGGGCACATAGGCACGCCTAGGAGAGCATCACCTCATCCAAGAAAATTTTCCCAAGGTCGAGGCGAGTCATCTCCAACCTGCACGCCTAGGCCGCCTGTGACAACATAAATTAAGATTGATATCATTTGACTAAGGCAAACTATATATAGGAAAGGCTAATTTGCACTTAAGTACCATCAACTTTTAAGTACATATCATAACGTATTTTTTTAAGAAACTTGATAGCAGAAATTGTCTTTCTCACTTAAATACCATGAACTATATATGTAAAAGACCATAATGCCCCTTGCAATAATAATCCCAATAAAAATGATTATTCATTTCAAAATTTAGTTAGATGTATTTTTAAATTAAACTCCACTAATCCTAATCTAAAGTTAATGCTTAAAAAAAACCCTAACCTAAAAGAATACTTATAACCCCTACACTTACAAAAATACTTTAAACACTAAGAAAGTTAATTCTAACCATAAAATACACTTAACCCCCATAAAATGCACTTACGAAAAGGAAAAAAAATGAAAAAAGAAGCAAATGAAAAGAAAAGAAAAAAAAACCTAGCACTCATTCTCTTCCTCTTCCCACCCCTCTAATCGGCCCTTGCTAATCACCGTCGTCAGCCCCTCCCCCCTCGTTTCGTCGCACCCTCCTACAATAGCAATTGCGAGGTGCAACCGTTGTTGTTGTGGCTATTGCTGGTGGAAGCGGCAATGCGAGGGGGCGACGATGGCGAGGGGGCCTAGGGTCGACGACAGGGTGGGAGGAATAAGAAGGAGATACGAATTAGGGTTAGGTTTCTTTAAAAGCTTTTTAGGAGTTGGGAGGAGATTTATATTTGTCCAGGGAAAAAGGGTCATCATTTTGTTAATGGTATATTAATGGGAGTGTAAGTTGCAACCCCTTACAAAGTTCAAGGTATCAAGTTGCTTAAAATACTTTATGATATTAGATTGTAAAATCTGGAAAGTTGAAGGTATTTAAGTACAAATAAACCTATAGAAAATACATGATAATAGAAACCAAGTGGACAGTTGTACAACAGCTAGCAAGATGGACAAATAGACATAACAACTAGCAACACATAATGTGTTATTCTTAACATCTCCCTCAAACTCACAATGGGACTATGAGAGGTCATTGTACATGAGAGATGATGTGGTGAGTTAGTGAGCATATATTCATAGATTGGATCAGGGGAACGTGGCCCCCCAAGGAAACCATGCCAAGTGATTATCTTTGAATAAAAGGAGAAAGCAATGTATTTGGATATTTTTCTTCAAACTCCTAACTATTGTACTTATATTTGATACGAATAATTAAGTTGATTCTCCAAAGAGGGAACAGAAGGAGGGCAACGAATACTAATTTGCCCAGGGTGAGTCTTCCTGCAAAGGAGGGCGAAGAGCATTTTCATCATGCTAATTTCTTAGGCATTAGAATCACTTATGCAGACCGGATTTTGAACGTAGCACCGGTCAACATATAAATTTTTTGGTCAACAACCAACGCTATGCGCCTACAAGAAATATAAAGTAGAGTTTTTCGTATACAGAGGTTATGAAACAAAGATTTCTTTAGTACTCTAAAAGCTTCTTTTAGTCGATTTGAGATCTCTTCCTTTGCTAGCCAATCAGAGGTCTCATACTCGTACCGTCTAGCTTATGAAACGGCAGGTGCCACCTCACATCACCAAAAGCAGACGACCGAATGGAAATCTATAGGGCAGAGCGTATGTCAAAGTTCTTTTTCTTTCTCTTCAATCCGAAATTCAGTTCTTTATTTGGATAAAGAAAGTTAGGTAAAGATTGTATAGAAAAATGAAGGAAATCATGATCAAGGCAATCTCACTTTCCATAAATGGAAGCCAATCTTTCATGCCTAGGCTGATAAAATATCGCCTAACCAAGTTTAGATTCACCTTCCTGAGATTAGCTCTTCTCGTATATGTTCTTATCTTTGAAAGAATAGCACCCTATATCCCTCAATCGACATTGATAACACCCAAGATCCTATACCTACAGAGGTTATTTAGGTTACAGAATGAATAGAAGCCCAAACAAAGGGTTTTTGAGATGAATAATGCGAAGTGAGGCAACCAAAGGCACTCGAAGGAAGGGGAATGAAATCTAGTGAGTTAAAAGAAGAGGTAGGGATCCTACGGGGCGGTGACTGAAGGGAAGTAAGTCCAAAGGAAACATTTTTTAAAAAAAGCAGCCTACAATAGAAAGAATGAGAGCTTAACATTGATTAATGAGCAAAAGCCACATAGTTCCATCAAGGAAGAAAAGAGGGAATCCAAGCAGTAAGCAGAACGTCGTTTGGTAGAATTGGTTCGAGAAAAAGGATCCTTTCATAATTGCCACAAGTGATGCATGGTTGTCATCAGCTCGTGTTGTGAGATGTTTGGTCCAATCCTATAACGAGCAGCACCCACGTTTCGTGTTGTGAGATGTTTGGTCCAATCCTATAACGAGAAATGGCAACCGTAGTGCATCGGGTTTTTTATGCCCTATCCATCTGTCAGTCATCAGTGATAGCTTTTCCAAAGCCTTTCCAATTTCACTCCACCAAAAGGGTCGAAAAAGGACTTATATATGGTCACATTATTCAAGTAAATGTGAGATTCTTACTTGCTTGAAGGCGAACAAGCCGACCAATTCCCAAGTCCGATAACATAACCAAGGATGTCATCATTGAGGGAACCATGAAGATGGAATTAGGATTGTTAACGGGAGTAAGTTGCAAGGATCACATTGCCAGAATTGAAGCCGAAAGTAGGTCACAGGAATATCACATCGTCAGAACTATCGACAAAAGTAGGTCGCAGGAATCACATCTCTAAAACTGTTCGACGGAAGTTGACAAAAGCAGATCAGAGGGATAGGTCGGATTAACAGAACTTGGCAGCTAGAGTAGGTCGTTGGGAGAAGAAACGGAATTGGTCAACAGAAACAAGTCGGTGGGATTGGGTCACCTACACCGGTTGCCGGAAGCACGTCATAGCAATCAAGACATCTAGACTGGACGACTGGAACACGCTGCCCAAAGTGAAGCGAGCAAGAGAATGAGGTGCGTGGCCACTCAAGACTGGATTTAAAGTGAGCTCAGGGTCGCAATTGGATGAGCTCTAATAGTATAGTTAGAACCTTGTGGGAAAAGTATCAAGGTAAGAGTCATCATTGTACCAAAGGAGACCAAACTATACATAGGGGGGCCTTGCACGGGGCGTCCGCCAACGAAAACGAGCAAGAACGTTGCAGGGTAGAGGTTGTGGTCAGTAGTGGATTACTGGCTTACAGATTAAGGAGTAGACTTTTGTTGGTTCAGCAAAAAGTATATGATGGTTGAAACAAGCCAGGTTGGTAGCAAATGGATGGAACAGTGATGTCGAGGTGGACACAACAGTTCAGAAACAGTCAAAGCTATTGTATACCGTGTTGGGGAAGTCAAGTGCATTAACATACCGTTTAAAGAAGTCCGGGTATTAACTTGCTAAGGAGAGGGCAACTGGATATAGATGAAGAGCCTGCACCGGCATCAAGAGATATCGAAGAAAGCCGCATGTGGCTGTGTTGGCTGTTGTAGTCCCTGGAGAATGCCAAAAATGGTTATGCTGTCACGACAAAAGCTGAGGGGTGCAACAAAAATCGGAAGGGGAAGTTGGTCAAGATAAATGGCTAAAAGGAAGTTGTGGCTTTTATATATGGTCAACAGCTTTCAAGATTGAGCTAGGGATGTCAAGGCAGCAGGCGACATTTGTGGGAGAAATAGTAATAACACTCACGAATTATTCACAAAATTCCTGAATAATTTGCAAACATATAAGAAATCAAAAGGATACACGTATAATTCATTGATCTGCGAATAGTACATACAATTTATGAATTATTTGCACATTTCGTGGATAATAACCGAATTTCACGAATTGTTAGCGAACAATTCAGAAACCCCACATACTCTGATATAAAATAGGAAAGAAACCATTTTCTTTCCAAACAAACAATTAATTAGGAAGAATTAATTAGTAGGATTACTTTAGTTGGAAACTTATGGGAAGGATTAATTAGTATTACTTTTCTTGGAAACTTGTGGAGAGAATTAATTTAACATGCATAGGGAGGGGTGCAAGCTGGCCAATTACATCTTAAGCTTGTTCGTTTCTCAAATGTAGAAACTGAAATTTTGGTTAATTGTTTTATTACAACCAAAACATAATTGTTATATATAAAACTAATTCGATGAACTGCACCGCACCCATACTTAATAAGCTTTTTTTTCCTTTAGTATTTATTAATAATATCATGTTTGCATGTATTGTGTAACTATTTATCTATACTTTTTATTATCCGAACTTTTGTCGAACTTATACCAAATATTTCAATTTTTTGTCAAATTCTGAACTTTTTAAAACCCATAAATTCATAACGTCGAACTTGTGACTGTGGTAGGAGATGAGTTATTGGAGGCGGCAAGATTAATTGGAGGTGGATGTAGGAGGCTTAACGAGGCAGGAGCAAATAAGATAGGCTTGCTAGAGGACAAATCGTGAAGCTTAAAAGTGCAAGTGTTGAGTTTGTCAAAAATGATGCCTCTGTCGCAAAGGATGACCAGGGCCGAATTGGTTGGCCAAATAGAGGAGACCGGTAATGAAGGTGATGGTGTAAATTGATAATTTTATGTGTATACTTCTTCAAATGGAGACCTCAATATATAAGGATTACAAAGGGTATAAAAGGAAACAAGGATTCCTAAAATCACTCCAAACACAAGGATTCCTAAAATCACTTCCAACAAATCTAACTAAATCAGACCAAATCAAATGTTGACATATTCACAAAATAATTATGGTAAGAAATCACGAAGGTTTAACACTCCCCGCAACTCGGCAGTCCAAGAGAGACGAGTTTGGACCACAAATAGTAAACTGGTGTTTGAGAAGCCCTTTGGTAAAAATATCAGCAAGTTGACCTGGAGACGGTACAAAGAGCACACGATGAGAACCAGAAAAAGGTTTTTCCCTGATGAAGTGATAGTCAAGCTCAATGTATTTAATACGAGCATGGAAGACAAGATTGGAGGTCATGTACGTCGTGTTGAGGTTGTCACATAACAGAGTGATGAATTTGAGTGAAGGAAAGCTTAATTCACAAAGGAGATGCGATCCAAGAAGTCTCTGCACAAACATGGACAACTGGACAGTATTCAGCTTCGACACTGTAGGTTGTTTCTTAACAGTCCAAGTGATGAGATTGGACCCTAAGAAGATGCACAAACTAGTAATAGAGCTGTGAGAATCAGGACAACCTACCCAGTCTACATCAAAGTAAGTAGTGACTGTGAACGATACAGCTAAGCGGCAAAAGATTCAGCCAAAATCAAGAGATCGTTTGAGATACCGAAGGATCCGTTTGACAGCAATTAGGTGGGGAGAGCGGGATTAGCCCATGAACTGAGACACATGATTAACGACATAAGAAATGTTTGATCGGGTAAAGGTAAGGTACTATAGAGAACTAATCAGTTGACAATGCTCAGTGACATCTAGAAAGAGATCACCAGTATTGACTGAGAGATGGCATTTGGCACAAACTGAGGTAAGACGCGGCTTATACTATGTCATGGAGAACTTCTAAAGGAGGTCAATTGTATATTTAGTTTGGAAAAGATGTAGAGAGTCCTGAGAACGGATTGTCTCGAAACCAAGAAAGAAGGACAAAGAACCAAGGCCACTAAGCTCAAATTCATTCCCAAGAGTTGTGATGAAGGAGGTGAAAACAGCAAGAGTATTATCCCTCAGAATCATATCATCCACACAGAGAAACAGAAGTAGAATCATCGAATCTGAACGGTACATGAATAGAGAGTGACATGCCTTGCTTTGCATGAACCCAACTGAAGAAGAAAACTGGTGAGGCACTGAAATCAGGCTCGAGGAGCTTGTTTGAGACCATAGATGGTTGTTCGTAGAAAACATACATGATGAGGAATAATAGAATCTGTAAAACCAGGTGGTTGACTCATGTAGATAGTTTCATCTAAGATGCTATGAGAAAAAAGGATTCTTGACATTAAGTTGGTGTATGGGTCATCCCATGGAGACAACAATGCTAAGCACAGTGCGAACAGTAGTTGACTTGATTATCGAACATTAGTTAGTAAGATAAATACCTAAATGCAGGTAACATGCACACCCAAGACTCGAAGAACAAAGTAGGAAGGAGACGTGTCATAAAGGCGAAAGAAGGGTGAAGACCAATTGAGGATGGGAGAAGGCGATCAATAAGATGGACAGCAGTAAATACTGCTTCAGGCCAATAGCATAGAGGAACATGACTAGAGATAAGGAGTACAGGTCCTTTCAGAAATATGGCAATATTTGCGTTCTGCAAGGTCATTTTGTTCAAGTGTGTGAGGACATGAAAGATGTCGATGAAAACTGTAAAAAGTGATGATTGGATTATATTCATTGATTGAGAGAGTATATATATAGGAGAGGACTAGTCTCTCATTATTCTCTATCCAATGTGGAACTAAATGACTAATACTTAACACTCACCTTGGAGCATAGATATCATGTCTAGCTTGTTACAAAGAAACTGAACACGAGGGTCTAAAAGAGACTTCGTAAAGATATCAATTATCTGATCACCGGTTCTCACGTGATGAAATATTATCAAACTCCCTTTTGATATTTATCACGGAAGAAGTGGATATCGATCTCAATATGTTTCGTCCTTTCATGGAATGCAAGATTGGTAGCAATATAGATAGCTGATTGGTTATCACACCGCATATCTGCTGCTTCAGATCATGTTTCTTCTCTCAGCTCCTTTAGAAGATGTTGCAGATATAACACATTTGTGCAATAAGCAATAGTTCGGTATTCTGCTTCCGAACTCGATCGTGAGACCACACTCTGCTTCTTGCTCTTCCACGACACAAAGTTCCCGCCAATAAATATCGAATAGTCAGATGTAGACCATCTATCCGTAAGACTTGCACCCTAGTCAGCATCCTGTAAAACACTCAAGATGAGTATGTCCCTAATTCTCCATCTGAATTCCTCACTGGATTTTGGACTAGATAGTGCAGGATTCTAAGAACTGACTGCCAATGCGGAACTCGTAAAAAAATCATAAATCTACTCATAATATTTACAGTAAAGGAAATGTCTGGGAGAGTCATGACTGCAAAGTAGTCAAGTTTTCCATTCAGCCGACGATACTGATCAGGATTAGTCATCAGTATCCCTCATCAGGGAGTAACTTTATTCCTGGATCCATGGATCATGGATGAGGTTGCTTCCTTAGTTTGTATCATTCTTGCTTCACTTAGGATGTCGAGCACATATTTCATCTGAGACATTACAATGTCTTGTTTTCCTCTTTTGACTTCAATGTCTAAGAAGTACTTCGATGCTCCTATATCTTTGGTCTGATATTGCTCTCCCAAAAACTTTTTCAGCCATGCAATACCCGGACTATTGTCTTCCGTAATCACAATGTCAATAACATAGACACCAAGTAGTATCCGTTCAGCTGATATTTGTCGATAAAATACTGAATATTCCTTCTTTGATTGGCATATGCCAAACTAGGTAACGACATGTGTAAATCGATCAAACCAGGCACGAGATGATTGTTTGAGACCGTAGAGGGCCTTTCGCAGATGACATACTTTACAATTCCTCTTCAAGGTCCCCATAGAGAAATGCATTTTTCACATCCAACTGAAGTAGCGGCCAGTCATAGCAAACGGCTAAGGATAGGAGCATGTATACAGATATCATCCTGACAACTGGGAGAAGGTATCAAAATAATCTTTGTCGTAAGGCTGGAAGTACCATTTTGCCACAAGACGAGCTTTTAGTCATCAACATAGACACCAAGTAGTATCAGTCAGATGCTTTGACAACCACATTTTTAGAAGTATTTTCTCGACATTATTGTGCCATGTAGAGTAACCATCTGGACCCTCCAACCGTCGATGGACAAGTTAAATCGATAAAATCGTCGTACCAGTACATGGTGTCCCCGCCACGGCATTCTCTATACTCCTTCAAGTTCTTAATTCAACTATCATTGATCGTCTCGACCATATATTCCCATCAACCTTGCCAATGCACGATGTTCACATCAATTGTTCTAGTACTGGCTCGCACAATTTTGGTAGAGATAGAAGGTAGATCACACAAGCAAGGACAGAGATTCACACAAACCTAGTTTGCTCTATATTAGATCATGATATGGATACCAGGCCAGAAACAGAGATTCACACAAACAATCAAGTTTATTCTCTGTTAACTTGTGATGACGTTGTCGAGATTCAGAGATTCACGCAAACAATTATAGTTTACCCTCTGAAGATCTCGACTCCGACGGGTTTTTTTGTCAACTAGGGTTAGGGTTTAGGATAGGAGGTGACTGCATGGTAGATGTGAAGAGGTGGTTAGGGTTAGGGTTTGGAATAGGATTTGGCCATATATTAGGGGTTTAGGATTACGGTTAGGGTTAGGGTTTGGCAGTAGCTGATTGAGAAGGAGAAGGGCAGTAGATGTTGTAGCAACAATAGAGTAGATGCGGCAACAGCAGATACGTGGGCAGCAGAGTGGTGGTCGGCGGTAGTATTCGACAGTGGCAGGGTGATGGTGATAGCAGCGTGGAGGTATTAGTGGTGATGACAAGACAGTAGTAGTGATGGTAGGGCGATGGACAATAGATGGCAAGGGTGGTGATGGCACGATGTGGTGGTGGCAGGCTGAGAGAGCAACAGTAGGGATGGAGGGATGGCACGGCGGGTAGTGGCAGGCTGAAAGAGCGACAGTGGAGATAGGGGATGCTTGGCTAGGGTGAGGGTTTAAGAGGAAGTAGGAAAGGAATATGAATCTGATACCATGTAAAAGTAATTATTGGATTATTTTTATTGATAGAGAGATTACATATATGTATAAGAGAGGACTAGCCTCTGATTATTCTCTATTCAATATAGGACTAAATGACTAACACTTAACAAAAACCAAGAGAAATACAAAAAGATCTTTGAATAGAACACCATCGTATTCACCGCCAGCGTCACTTTGAGGCCTCGTTTGGTTCACGGAAAGGAAATAAATTTCCTTGTATTTTCCATGGGAATGGGAAAGTAGGATTCCTGTCACATTTCCTTTCCGTTGTTTGGTAAAACAAGAAAACTACCTAGGAAAGGAAAAAATATAACAATGTTCCAATAATATCCTTACCTTTTAAAATAAAAATAATATTATAAAAAATAACATTAATGGTAAAATAAGCAATGACACATGGTTACTTTTGTCATAACTTTTGTAATAAATGTTGGGAAAGGAGGAGGGAAAATCAATCCCATGGGTCTTGAGTGGAACCATATTCCCACCAATTTTTTCCCTTGTCAGGAAATTGATTCCCAAGTTTGTGGCTACCAAACAAAGGAAAGGAATAATTTTCCTTTCTTGGTTCCTTAAATCCGTGAACCAAACGAGGCCTGAAAGCGTTTGACATTAGTGAAAAATTGAGAGTGGATATAAGTTACAAAGTTATGAAAATATGTAATTACTTTATATTTGTGTTTCATAAAGTATAGACATGAATAACGCGTATAATCATCAGTAAATAGCATATAATACTTGTAGCACGAAACAAAAAGAATAGGGGATTTCCATACATCATAATGCACTAAATGAAAAGGAGAAGCACTTTTTATTTCATTCGATAGGGGAAAGGGAAGGTGTGTGGATTTGCCTAATACAACATTGACAGAAGGAAGAACTATTCTTGAAGAAGAATAACAAATATTTATTAGATCCTAGATATGAAACGACTTTGGCAGATGGATGACCAAGTCGTTTATGCCACAAGAACGAGTTGTGTGAAGCGGACAGTGCCTGAAACTTTAGATGGAAGGGCAAAAAATTTATAGAAACCATCTCTATATAAGTCTTGAAAATGAAGAGACCCATTGGTTAGATCAAAGACATAAAAATGACGTGCACTAAATACACAGAGAACTTTGTTATCGTGATAGAATTGAGCAAAAGATAATAATTTCTTGCACATAGACGGAACAACATAAATATTATTGAACAAGAAGAAAGAGAAGCCTGAAAAGAGTGTCATGTTACCACTAATAGGTAATAGGAAGAAGGACATCATTGCCAAGTTGAACAGTGTTAGGACCATGGTAGGGATTTTGATGTTTGAAAAAGAGCAACATTGTCAGTCATGTGAGTAGAGGCACCTATGTCAGGATACCAACTGGAGTCATAGGCAAGACTATAGCTGGAAGTGGAGTGGTGCAGAGGTAGAACAATATGAAGTCCGGCAAATGCAGAGTGCATAGGTTAAGGAATTGAAGAACGTTTAGGAGCACTAAACTTAGCGCAGTTGCGAACAAAATGGCCAACACCAAAACAGAGTTGATATTAGGTAAGAGATGATGGAGGCCCAGATCTAAGGAGACTAGCATTGTGGTGGCTATTATTGTTGAAAGAACGCCCACTATTTTTGCATTCCTTGGTACAATAAGAGGTCGGAGGAGCAGAATTGATAGAAGAGGGTGATTCCATAATAGTAGACATAATGAGATTTAGGGTAAGGGTTGGTAAAGGGCAGAAGTTATGGTAGAGTAGTTTTTTTGGAGGAAGAGGGGAGGAGAGCTGCCGAAAGGAAGAAAGGGAGGGCAACAAGAAAGGGAGATATAGTGGGGACAGAGGATCGGTTAGACTAATATCATATAAGTTGATAATTTTTTGTCTATTCTTCTCCACTAGAGGCCTCAATATATAGGAATTACAAAGAGTATAAAAGGAAACAAGGGTTTCTAAAATCACTCCTATAAATCTAACTAAATCAAATCAAATCTTAACATATTTTGCACAACTATGTATAACAGGAAATAATTATGGTAAGAAATCACCAAGGTTTAACATATGGTTGCTCGAGGAGGTGTCAGATCTACCAGAGACGATGAAGTAGAGTGTAAGCCCCTATTAAAGATGGATTTCGTGTAATAGTAGTTCTATAGAAGAATATAAAGAAGAGGTTGATAAAGGAAGAGCGTGAAGTGCTACTTGAATCTATTGGAGAGGAGCAATGGATGTACTAGGGTGTAACTACTAGCAATTATGTGGTAAGGGCGAGGCTAGCATATGTATGACGAAGCTCAAAATGGTCACGAAATGGCGGCCAGAATTGCAACAAAAGATGGCCAGGGGAAGAAGCAAATGGGTTGTGGTGGTGATGTTAAGAGCAATGTAGTTGGCCTTTCGATTAAAAAAAACGAGGACAACTACCCCATTCAAGCTTCCCATGAGGAAGAGAGCAACAAGGGCAACAACCCCTTTCGAGCTTCCCCTTGAGGAAGAAAGGCTAATAGGTATTTGGGGTTGGTAGGGTGTTGTAATGACCCGCTCCGCCCTAGCGGAACGCCGATTCAAACGGCAAGTGCAACGACTCAAACGAGCCGTCGACCCGAAGAGTTGGCATCGACCAGATGAAGAATCGATGCAAGGCTTACATTGGCCAGTCAAAGATGAATCCAGACTTAGACTATCAAAGGCGCGCTCGGAGTATCGCTCGGCCGACGCGAACATCGCTAAGGTGGGTGGCTCCGATGAACCCGTCTTTGCTTAGCCTAGACACATAAAAATGCGGACACTATCACGAGAATCGCTAGGCGATAACCCCGCGCATGCTAATAAATGACTCAACGCACCTAGCTAAGGGAATAATCCCATCTTGTATGCTTGTATAGAATATGGAAAGGAACATGGAAAAATGTGAGAACTCTCGCACCACGCTCGTGCTAAGGCACAGGCTTATATTCGAGTCCCTTATGCGTTCAACAATAAAACAATGAATGAGTTACAACAATGAAACGGGAAGACTATCAACATAGTCGTTCCGAGTAGAGTATAGCAACATTGAAAGACTATGGGACCGATGGGTCGCCGAGGCGACTCCCGTACAGGGAGTTGCAAAATGTATGAATGAAAGAATGAATGAATAAGTGAATGAATGAATCAACGAATGAATCAATGAATATGTGAATGAATCAATGAACAAATGAACAAGTGAAAGAAGGAAAGAAAGGAAAGAATAAATGAAAGATAAGAAAGGAAAGAATGGTTAGCGACAGGTGTGACGGGCACGTGCAACGGGGCTCGCTACCTGCGCTGCACGGACGCCAACCTGGTCGATAACGCATTATGGCTAAGGGTTAGCCTATGGCTCAAAGACAGCCGTTAAGTTAAAATGACAATAAAATACGAAATGGTCGTGGATGGCTCGTGCACGAGCGAAAAGGGATTCCAAGGGCAACGAACGACGATTTCGTGGCCGGCCTAGGCGGAATCATGGCCTACGGGCGGACAGGTGTGCGAGCTTGGGCACATAACCAAACTTAGGGCCGGTTATTCAATAGTCTATCAAGGTGTACCAGCCATCACGCTTGATAGATGAGAATGCTACAAGGGAAAATGTCCAAAATGGCTGACATGCCAGCGACCGGTGCATATAGATTAAGTGGGCTATGCTGGTGGCAATCCACGTGCAAGTCCTTGCATTGAAACAAGTAGTCTAAGTTAACTAAATGAAGTGCCTTATGAATATGCTTGAAATGTATCACACCAAATGGGAATGAATACTTCATACAATGAGTTAGAGAATACGCCTACGACGCGCTAGAAACTGAGGCAGGAACACGCCCTTGATATTGAATGTTTCTAAGAATCACGTTATGTTATTACACATGAATTGTTAACTAACTTGGTTTACTTTGGACAGGAAAGGCCGAACGGTAAGTATGGGTAAGTCGTGCATGTATTTCCATGCGACACTTGAATTTGGCAACACGGGATAGGTTATGACATATGCCATGTAATTGATCCTAAGGCAAGATTAGAAAAACAATGAATGATAGAGATGCACAAAAGTAAATGGAACGTGTTTGGTAATGATAGCATTGTGGGCGAGTCAGCCTCCCCACCAGTGCATAACAATTTACTGATAATCCCAAAGTCTGCTTGCAGGATGCAGGAGACGCCGGCGGGTGCGGAGCTTCCATCGAACGTGCTAAGGCGCGGAGCTAACTCTGGGGCCTTGGAACGTTGTAAGAAGCTAAAGCACCATATACAGGACATAATGTATCGGAACATCGCCATGAATCACTCCATCTTGTAAGCCACTTGGCACGCCTTTTATGTTTCAGGGAGAGAGAGCTTGAGCGATTTGTAATATCGGCCTAGCGCCGCTTGTAAACTTCTTGAATATCAATAAAGAGTTGGATTCGCTTTCAATTTGTGTTCATTTACTTTCCGCTGCAAATGGGAACACTCTGTGCGACTCTGTGGCCTAGCTCAAATCGGCTGTTTCTGGACTTAGCCTTGCACGGGCGCCAACCTAGGCCCGTGCGGCATCACGCCTTAGCGAGGACGATCGCTCCTGCGGGAGCGGGGCGTGACAGATTGGTATCAGAGCACGGCTTTACGTTCTTGGACTTCATTTCGATTTTCTCAGTTTTGAAAGCTCGTTGAAACAAAAGAAGTGTACGCTCTCTCTCGTTGTGCCTTGGGATGTTCCATACAATAAGTCTAATACTTTCAAAAGCTCGTACAAGTACTCGGTTGAACGGGATCGATAGGCAACGGCCTTTGTGCCGAACGATATTAAACATGACTCGATAGAGAACACATGCTAAGTAAAGTCGCGTGCGTGCCCAAATAGTCCTACGTCGACATTAGCAATTGAGCGTACAAACTTGAATATAGTCCACACGGGATGGTTATGCTGCACAACTTAGTCCGCGTGTCGCACACCTCGACTTTTTAGTGCAATCGAGTTGCGAGCGAGATTGACTATCGCTCGGACGAGAATAAGGGAGACTTAGAACATATGTTGATAGAGACGCTACTTGACCGGCGCTAGAGCGAACACGAGGAAATGGTTCTTAGATTTTGAAGAATGAGCGAACGCGCAATTGGACATGTCGATCGGGAGTCGAATAACCTTTCGAGGATTTGTAGAATGACTTGACTCCGAGTGGTGTATGTGATAGCTTCGAAGAAGAATAAGAGCGAGCGTCGACGACTAGTCAAGTGGCTCGAACCCTGAGTTGTGTATGGACGTTATAGAAATTGTTCGAGCGAGACTAAAGGATTTACGGATCGTACGTGTATGTCGGCAAGCGATGCGATCGCGCAAAGCCTTAGAACGTGTCACGCTTAGTTGGCCAAGACTTCAAATGTCCCGAACGAGATGTCGTTCGGACAACTTGTCAATGGGCAACGCAAATTAGAAAACAATTCGGAACGATGAATGAAAATGAATGGTCTTGATCGAGGAAAACTTAGAGGATCACGCGCACGATTTCGGATTGATTCAAATAAATTGTGACTTGAGTTGGGACAACGATCTTGAAACTAGCTTGAGGAATAGCGATCAAACTTGATCTTGAATATCGAGGGAAATTGTGGAATATCCAACTCGGACAACAGCATCAACGCACGACTCAAAATCGGTTGCAAAGGAAGATCGTCAGGTTACGCATATCGTCGATGGTATTGAGGCGTATCAAAGATCGATATGCGATAACTCGGGGGTACTCTGACTCGGCGAATGACGATCGTGCAAATGTCATTGTTCCGTTGGATGCTATACTTGGGATGTTAAAAATGTGTCGAGGAAAAGATAGATTTGGCTCGAGGATTTTCTAGTTGAACGCATGACGGTCAGACTATCGAATTGATTTGGCTTGGATGAAAATGTGAATGCTTGGATTCGCTTCGTTGACAACCACAACGTTGACGTTCTTGTCTTATACGAGCGCAACTCCAGCCTCGCACATGCGTCGCGCCGGATTATGACGATCACTCCGCGTGAGCGCTGATATGGTGATTCATACAGCGGGAGTGATTGAACTTGGATGGCGTGGCAATCTGATTGCTTTGACTTGTGGTTTGACGCGAAGGTGGACTCGAGAATGAATTTGTGTATTTGAAGAATTGAACTTGAGGATTGAGTAGGTCCAATCCGCGTATCGAGAATGGGTTAGTTTAAATCTCAAACAAGAGTTACGTCCCGATGAGAATGATTATTCCGCGGGAGCGTTGCATGGTGATTCATGAACCGCCGTGGATAATCGGACTCGCGTGAGATTGGGGCGCAATGTATTGTCGAGCAGGATGACCTCGTGATCGAATACATGAATTGGTTAGAACTGGTGATTGAATGGAATTGAATATGTGCAACGTAAGTCTTGATGCGAATTAGGTGATCATGCTCGATGTTTAGAAATTTGAGCGAAACGAACTTGGGTAGAAACTCCCGTACAAGCGAACAAATGGTTTGACCATAGGATTTGGGGCGAGCGTCGTGCAACGACCTTGCACGACGAGCCACGGACTTGACTTGTAACTATGACCTTGTGAGCTGACCTAGCGGATAGGCGGACGACCCTATGCCGAGTGATTGAACCTGTGCGATGGCATTTACGGTATCGTCTGGATGGACGATAGACTTGGGAAAACAAGACTTAGAGTAGGACGGGGAACTGGGAGTGTGCATGAACGACGACGAGATTAGCCCCAAACGAAGGGAATGATAGGGATGGATGATACGCAAGTAAAGTTGGGATAACAAATTGAATCATTGATTGGAAGACGTACTCGGTGATAGTGCGATACTTGATCTTGAATTGGACGGAAATTACTTAGACTTGGTCGACCCCGCTAAGAAGAAATCGTATTGATTTCATTGACAAGAGCGCTTGAGAAGCGAATCGAATCATCTCGAGGACCGAGATAAACGATATGTGATGCACACATGAGTTCGATTTTAAATCGAAGTTAGCAAAAATGATCGGCAAATCGAAACTATCACGAGTAGCTTGTCCGACTTCGCTAGTCGCTAAGCTTGGTTGAAATGTACGTATTCGGGGGACGCCTTGAATGCGTGCACGATCCAAACTCAGCGATATGATGAACTCGAATGCAGCTGCAAATGGGTGTTGAGATGCGCATAAAACAGAAGTGAGTTAGCCGCAGCCTACAACCCTCGTATTTGATAAATTACAACGCACCTCGTACGACCATTATCGTCCCATGACACAACGCAATAGCAACCAAGTCGAAGGAAACACGACAATTGAATAAGAGCCATCAACTCTAGAATGAATGAAAAGCCATTCAATAAAATCGACCAAACGTATGCGACACGGAACTTGGAAAGGTATCGAGTATAGTTCGGTGCCATAGAACGATAGAGCCGTTCGATAGGGATTGCCTAAGAAACACGACGACGCGAGTTAAGGAATGGTAGGATGACCTGCACTCAGGAAGTCTCGAGGACGAGACTTGTTTTGAGTGGTGTATTATGTAATGACCCGCTCCGCCCTAGCGGAACGCCGATTCAAACGGCAAGTGCAACGACTCAAACGAGCCGTCAACCCGAAGAGTTGGCATCGACCAGATGAAGAATCGATGCAAGGCTTACATTGGCCAGTCAAAGATGAATCCAGACTTAGACTATCAAAGGCGCGCTCGGAGTATCGCTCGGCCGACGCGAACATCGCTAAGGTGGGTGGCTCCGATGAACCCGTCTTTGCTTAGCCTAGACACATAACAATGCGGACACTATCACGAGAATCGCTAGGCGATAACCCCGCGCATGCTAATAAATGACTCAACGCACCTAGCTAAGGAAATAATCCCATCTTGTATGCTTGTATAGAATATGGAAAGAAACATGGATAAATGTGAGAACTCTCGCACCACGCTCGTGCTAAGGCACAGGCTTATATTCGAGTCCCTTATGCGTTCAACAATAAAACAATGAATGAGTTACAACAATGAAACGGGAAGACTATCAACATAGTCGTTCCGAGTAGAGTATAGCAACATTGAAAGACTATGGGACCGATGGGTCGCCGAGGCGACTCCCGTACAGGGAGTTGCAAAATGTATGAATGAAAGAATGAATGAATAAGTGAATGAATGAATCAACGAATGAATCAATGAATATATGAATGAATCAATGAACAAATGAACAAGTGAAAGAAGGAAAGAAAGGAAAGAATAAATGAAAGATAAGAAAGGAAAGAATAAATGAATGGTTAGCGACAGGTGTAACGGGCACGTGCAACGGGGCTCGCTACCCGCGCTGCACGGACGCCAACCTGGTCGATAACGCATTATGGCTAAGGGTTAGCCTATGGCTCAAAGACAGCCGTTAAGTTAAAATGACAATAAAATACGAAATGGTCGTGGACGGCTCGTGCACGAGCGAAAAGGGATTCCAAGGGCAACGAACGACGATTTCGTGGCCGGCCTAGGCGGAATCATGGCCTACGGGCGGACAGGTGTGCGGGCTCGGGCACATAACCAAACGTAGGGTCGGTTATTCAATAGTCTATCAAGGTGTACCAGCCATCACGCTTGATAGATGAGAATGCCACAAGGGAAAATGTCCAAAATGGCTGACATGCCAGCGACCGGTGCATATAGATTAAGTGGGCTATGCTGGTGGCAATCCACGTGCAAGTCCTTGCATTGAAACAAGTAGTCTAAGTTAACTAAATGAAGTGCCTTATGAATATGCTTGAAATGTATCACACCAAATGGGAATGAATACTTCATACAATGAGTTAGAGAATACGCCTACGACGCGCTAGAAACTGAGGCAGGAACACGACCTTGATATTGAATGTTTCTAAGAATCACGTTATGTTATTACACATGAATTGTTAACTAACTTGGTTTACTTTGGACAGGAAAGGCCGAAAGGTAAGTATGGGTAAGTCGTGCATGTATTTCCATGCGACACTTGAATTTGGCAACACGGGATAGGTTATGACATATGCCATGTAATTGATCCTAAGGCAAGATTAGAAAAACAATGAATGATAGAGATGCACAAAAGTAAATGGAACGTGTTTGGTAATGATAGCATTGTGGGCGAGCCAGCCTCCCCACCAGTGCATAACAATTTACTGATAATCCCAAAGTCTGCTTGCAGGATGCAGGAGACGCCGGCGGGTGCGGAGCTTCCATCGAACGTGCTAAGGCGCGGAGCTAACTCTGGGGCCTTGGAACGTTGTAAGAAGCTAAAGCACCATATACAGGACATAATGTATTGGAACATCGCCATGAATCACTCCATCTTGTAAGCCACTTGGTACGCCTTTTATGTTTCAGGGAGAGAGAGCTTGAGCGATTTGTAATATCGGCCTAGCGCCGCTTGTAAACTTCTTGAATATCAATAAAGAGTTGGATTCGCTTTCAATTTGTGTTCATTTACTTTCCGCTGCAAATGGGGACACTCTGTGCGACTCTGTGGCCTAGCTCAAATCGGCCGTTTCTGGACTTAGCCTTGCACGGGCGCAACCTAGGCCCGTGCGGCATCACGCCTTAGCGAGGACGATCGCTCCTGCGGGAGCGGGGCGTGACAGGTGTGTTGGCTGATTTTGTGAGGAAAAGATTGGATTAATGGAAGAGGTTGACGGAGAAGATGTTTATGGAAGGAGGTGCGATGGATGAGAAAGATAGGTTTGGTTATAGAGGAAGATAAAGGAAAATAATAAAGACCATTAGGACTTGGGTTTCGAGAGGAGTTAAGGTTGGGTTAGATAAAGCGCTACATTGGAAAGGTTTTGGTGGAGGTGGAGAGCAAGCTCAAGAGCATCTAGAGAGTTGAAATACCATGTTAGAGAAACTTTGAAAATGTTGAGGTAGATTGCATTTGACTGAAGCCCAACTATGTATAGAAAAATGTATGATAATAAAGATAAAAGTGAACAACTATACAATAGCTAACATACTGGACAAGTGAAAGTGAGAAATAACATGCAAGGATATGACAACTATGAACACCAAAGGCACTACTCATATCACTCAATTCCACTATGATGTTTGTACTCAAAGCTCAATGTATGCAATACCAGGTCTAAATCTAAAACAAATGTATAAGTCATTTTAAGTTTTAACTATACTTGGAAGTAATTGGCTAACCACTGGCTAAGCAAGGTATTCTTTACATGCAAATATATGCATATATTTGAGTAAGCATTATCCATATGTGAGAAGGTTACTAAGTCACTTCCAAAATCCAAGGCACCTACATCCTATGTTGCTAGAGACGACGCCTATCCAGGTAAAGTATATGTGACTCATCTTGGGTTAATTTTTCTGGTTGTAGCAATGGTCGCCTAAGCGTGCCTAGGGGTGAGCAATATTCGATTTGGACAGAGAACTGAATAAGAGATTCGATTCGGTTTCAAAAATATTAAAAATTCTTATTCAGTTTCGGTTTTTGGTTTCGATTTCGGTCCAAAAACGAAAACTGCATAAGACTTACACAATTATGTATATAAACTATATTTTATGCATATTTCATGAATAAAAATATGTATATTTTTGTGGTATTTTGACAACAACAGTTGTATATGTGTTTTAAAGCACAACTTTGGTAATTTAACAATTAGTCCAACTTTGGACCCAACTTTCAAATACAACAATATAAAAATTATATTTTTTTTATATAATTTAACCCCCAACTTTTGGATTTCCCATTAAACGATAAAATAGTCCAAACAAACAAACCGAATCAATTATCCGCTTAGTTTCGGTTGTGTCTAATTTCGATTCGGTTTTGGATATTTAGAAATTCGATTTATTTGGTTTTAACTATTTTGGTTCGGTTAAAACTGAATAAACCGAATGCTCACCCCTAGGTGCGCTTAGACGACCGCCTAAAGTCACATAAGGTCGTCCTAAGTTGACCCATGTTTCTAGGGCGACGCCTAGGTAAGTCGGGAGGCATGTCGCCTCGCCTCGTCTAGCGCCCAGAACAACATAGCTTACATCTACCTTTAGTGCCCAAATAACTTACCAGGTACCCAAGCAGATGCAGGAACATTTTTAGTAGAGACAAGTAACATACCAGGTATCCAGTAGCGGATGCAGAAAATTTTATAAAAGGGACAAAAATAGGAGAACTTATTATTTAAAGGGCCATCATATAGAATTTGTAAAAATAAATAAAAAATAACACTAAACTAGAAATAGCAAGGCAAGTGGAATTGAACACAGGACCCTGAAGTTACAATCTCATTAACTTAACAATCGGACCATATCTTAGTATAGACTTTTTAAAATAAAGTAAACAAACAAAACTATATCAAACTATATGACATGATACAGAAACTCAGGCCGCCACCCTTCTTGGCCTATAGGGTGCATTCGCCCTTGCAGGTACCTCCATTCATAAAAATGCATCTAACTTGTAGCATAGAGGAGAGACAATAGCACGGGAGTTAGGAATTTACGTTGTTGGACAATAGTGTCTTTAAAAGGGTTTGAGGTAGGAGTGAGCATTCGGTTATTCGGTTTCAACCGAACCGAAATAGTCAAAACCGAATAAGCCGAAATTCTAAAAATCCAAAACCAAACCGAAATTAGCCAAAACCGAAACCGAATAATCGATTTGGTTTATTTGGTTTGTTCGGTTGAACTATTTCTATTGTGTAATGGGTCCAGTCCAAAGTTGGGATCGTAGTTAAATTTTATTAAAAATTGTAATTTTTATAGACACATTTGTTTTATTTCAAAATTGCAACCAAAGTTGGACTAATTGTTAGAATTGTCGCTTTCAAAGTATACATTTTTCTAATCACAAAATAGTATAAAGTTGAGGGTATTTACATAATTCCATAAGTCTTATTCAGTTTTCGGTTTTTGACCGAAATTGAAGCCCAAAACCGAAACTGAATAAGAAATTTTAGTATTTTCAAAATCGAAACCGAACCGAATTTTTTCAAACAGAACCGTATCTCTTATTCGCGGTTTTCGGTCCGAAACCGAATAATGCTCACCCCTAGTTTGAGGCATTAAGGGGTTGTTTTTGCATATGAATGGAAATAACATTCAACATATATTATGTATTGTTATTGTATATGGTATTGCAATAGATTGTTTTCCTTCATGTAAATGATGTTTCGGAATTCATAAATCCATTGTTTGGAATAATGTAAGTAGGATGTTTTGTTGCAACTTTATTGTTATAAATATAAATCCATTATTTGGTTAACGTAGAATGATTAGAGAATGAGAATAATGATGTAATAAATATTGTTGTAAGTGGTGTTGTGACCATTTTGATCA
Organism: Iris pallida; assembly: GCA_029216955.1. Classification (NCBI taxonomy): domain Eukaryota; kingdom Viridiplantae; phylum Streptophyta; class Magnoliopsida; order Asparagales; family Iridaceae; genus Iris; species Iris pallida. The sequence continues at coordinate 4,316,161 of JANAVB010010797.1, read as the reverse complement.
TATGATAAATGTTGTGGTAGTTGGGGGAATTAACGCAACATTTATCTAATATCTATTTTTGCACCATTTCTACCATTTGCATCATACCAAACATTGGAAATGATGGTGCGACAAATATTATATGTATATCAATTTATATCCAACTGAACACCCCCAAGTGCTACATAAGAGAGATATCTAATATCTACTTCACACCATTTACAAAAAATACTACAAACATCCAATTTGGAATTAAAAATAATCCAAATGAACCTAGATTATATAAGGTAAGAATATATCACATACACTTACTATTTTCTCTTATTATTTCATGTCTATAAAACCTTTAAGTTTCCAATCCAAAAGGAAAAGAAAAGATTAGGAACATTTGTTTCTTGATTCATACAAATCCTTTCAAAAGACGAGATCACCTTCCATTACTACTTTCCTCTAGTTCAAATATTCAACTTGGCTTTCTGAAAAGAACTTACAATTTCAGAACAATATTTTGTAATGTCTTCTTTGCAGCTCTTTGCATTTACCGTCACTTCATTTTATAATGGAATTTCTATGGATAGTTATTTAAACATCCAGAGACTCAACTATACACCCATGGCCAAATAAATATGCTCCAAAATATTTGTTTGAAGTTGCATGCTTCTCATTAGGCTGTTTCTGGTCGCAAAGGTCAGGAAACAAAATGGGATTCCTTTTCTACATGATCCTACTTTTGTTTGCTTCGTTTTTCCTAACTTTTCCCAAAAAAAACACAGCCTTAAAGTTTCTTCTTATTTTCTTTCTTCTTCACAGATCAAGAACACCAACAAATGATTGTTGAGATTCTTTGCAAATGCTTGTCTTATAGTGTGCAAAATGCTTGTGAGTCTATTTTTCTATAAGTGTCAATTTAGGAGAACAAATGAGACAAAATTTGCACCACTCATCTGCTATATTGAATGCACGTATTGTCTACTCTACAGTACGTTTAGGAATTTAAGACTAGAAATGCTTTCTTGTTTCAGAGGCAGGAAAGGAGAGCTGGATGTCCACGTGGAATGAGGAGAGTGATGGTAGACAAATTTGTATTGAAGTTATACTATGACAAGGTTACAATTGCAAATGGGCGTGAATTATATACCTCGTCCTCCTGATCATCAATAACATCGTAATCTAAGCATGTTCTGACTAAAACGAGACTGGCTAAGATTCAGCAACTCCAAGCAGAAGACAGTCGAAAAAGGGATTAGCATTTTTTTTTGTAAACTACCTCACTAAATTTCTGCCTCAGAGTTCTGCTGTGGTGTTACTAAAGAAATATATTTATTATGACGAGGTATTGCTAGCATGGAAGCTGATGATGATTTCCAAGATTGCAGTTCTCAAGGTAGAGTAACATATCAAAAAAACTGAGTGATAAGGAATATATTAATTCTAATTAGGGATAATTTGCAGACAACCCTCCCACCAATAAAAAAATTAAATACAATTGTTTTGACAAGGAAATCTATAAATTATAATATGTAGGATAAATTGCACAAACCCGCATCTAAATATTCTTCAAAATGACATACTTTCCTACTACAGATATGCCCATCAATCAACTTTTTTCAGTATTTGTGACTAACTTATACATGCAACTTTCACCTTCCGTAACTCTACCTGTCAGAATTTCATAGCAAAGTTCTCCTTGAAAGAACAAAGATGCACTAGATGGAGAAGTCCAGCATGGAGGAATAGCCTCTACAGAGAAATTTTGGATTAAAGGGGAAACAGTGGATATCCTAAAGCATACAAGCTGCCAGTATGTTGCAACTGCTGGTTATCGAACATTTTTGCTTAAATTTTTTTACATTTAAGGGCCAGTCCTATCCCCCCAGGCTTCAAACCCATGACTTCTCTTCCCGTACCAAAGTCTCAACAGTTGGGCTGTCTAATATTTGTTCCTAATTATCCTATAGGAGAAATGACAAGATTATTTACCAAGTACATACAGCTGTACAAGTTGGTGGGCATGTGCGACAAGAAAAGTGAAAGAAAAAAACAATAAGGAAATTTAAAGTATACAATGAAATTTGGAGGTAGTTTTCTACAGTTTAACCTAGATAAAGACCAACTTCCATCAGAATTTGGTTTCCAGAAATCATGAAAGCACGTGTTATTAATCACAACATTGTAAGAAACTATAAACAGACAGTGACCCTAGTGTCACCAACTACAAGTACTTGAAAATGCTTTAAGTAAGATTATTGTTACGCTCCTAATTTTGGAACCACAGCCTGGGCCCAACCTAATTAAAGAAACACAAACATGGTATACGGTTAATATTCAGATGAAACATGTAGGGAAAGAAGCTCAGATGCTACTGCAAACACATCATAATTGGATGAAAGTTGCAGCATTTTATATAGAGTTAAGTTATGCATTAGGTCTTCTTTGGGTAGTGCAATATAACTAGTTACAAATACTTCTAATATCAAGAATGAATGGATAGCATATTCATTTCATACCTGCACCTTGCACTGAACCAAAGATTCTCCTCCACTGTCAAGTTCCCATGAACTATATCATCTTGTGGAACAAAACCAATAATCTTCTTATATGAGCGAATTGATTCTACTTTTCCATTAATAAGAACTAAACCTGTCATATCACATCCAGTTATCTTTCCAGCCAAAGCACTTAAAAATGTGGTTTTTCCAGCACCGGATGGGCCCATGAGAGCAGCTACACGGCCAGGCATAAGTTTCCCTGTCACAGACCTTAGCAATCTCTTCTTACTCCCTTTTAGGGTGATTGTTAGATCTTTGAAAGCAACCTCAATCGAAGGCCTAGTACTAGAGTCATCATCAGTGGCCTTAGAAATCACCCCTGAAAATGTCAAATTACTATTTTCTTGCTCAAGGGCTTTCTCCTTTTCAATTTGACCGTATGCATACTTGAATATTTGGCTACGAGTATGCATCTGTTTAGCTTTAAGTGCATTCTTTTTCGCGTTTTTATCACCTATTTCTAAATTGAAGCCTTCATTACTCTCGGGGTTCTCTTCAAGTGAACGTATCATTTTCGTAAGATTACTTGGTTCCTTTTTCTTTGATGTTTTGTCCTTTCCTTGTTCTTGCTGCCTGACAGACTTTACACGAGAAAATGTCCGAGAGAGATGTTCCTGAAATCCAACTGCATGTTTCTTTGCAACATCTTTAGCAGATTTCCACCTGTCACGAGCTTGTGCTGTTTCTCTCACATACCTAGCTGCAGCTTCCCTGGATTTGGCTTGTCTTCTCTCGCGATTAGAGAGAATTTGGCCAGAGAAATTATAAATAACTACTAGCAACAAGATCAATGCAACCTATAGAAAACAAAGAGAAAAGTAAGGCAAATCAAGGCAAGATATATATATATATATATATATATATATATATATATATATATATATATATATTGAAAAAGGTAATTTTACTGATATTAAAATGTTACACCTCCATCACAGCCTTTATATCATACATTTGACATCAAACTCAATATTATACAGGATAACTATTGGGGCAGTTTTCAGTCCTTCATATATTCTTCTGTTCCTCTCTCCAGATGTGCCAAACGGTAGTTGACAGCATTATACGAGCCAGCTTGAACCATTGTGCTCCCCAGCCTGATGATTGGAGATGGACTCGATCTAGTCTAGCATATTCCTGGAAGCAGCTGAAGCTAAATTCAACTTATTGTGCTGAATGTTCCATACGTCCCATGTAAATGTATATGGAAGAATAAATGTAAGAATGTTTCCGCGGTTTGTTGGTATAGTGTGCGCCCTTGTCCCTTAACTTGTATCCCAAACTTTGCTAACCGGTCCAGCATTTTATCATGCTGTCATCGTTTTGTACATATTTAACTGCACTTTGCTTGCAATTCCTTTAACCCATATAAACTCAGGTTGAGGCAATGACGTGTGAACTGTTCGAATTTGGTCATAGGCCTTGTGAGACTCGAAACTGCCGTAGGGAGTATCGTCCCACGCCCAGGAGTCCGCCACCTTTCTCTGGTCAGTGTGAACACCGGTTATAACTGCTGCAAACTGCCGCCCGATCGGAGGATCCGACAGGTGCCAGGCTCTCTCACGGATAAGATAGCTGACCATTTCATTTCTTCCCATCATTGCATACATATCCCATCCTACTCAATCGACTATGCTTTGATGTTCCAACCATGGATCAAACCATAGATGAGTGTCTAGCCCTCGGCCAATTTTCCTCAATATCAAGGATTATATTTTGCTCCTATATCGCAAGATAGTCCTATATGTAACCCTAAAATTATTAGTCGGTTGTTGGACCCAAAAGTATGCCTCTTTCAAGTACCTTGTTCCGCATCCATCTAGCCTAGAGCGACCGCCTTTCGATGAATTTCCAGGTTAATCTCAGGTCCGCTATGTCTCGGATAATAAATAAAGATAGCGACCCTACTCCCTCCTTCATTTTTTGGACGACATATCTCTGTCCAGGCAATCGTATGAATGCTCCTGCGCCGCAAAAAATCAGCACATAATTTGTCCATCTTTCGAATAGTCATCACCAGCAGCATAATAGTTTGAAGCCAGAATAAAGAGATTGCAGCAACGACCGACTGAACCAGTTCGATTCTTCCACCAAATGCAGAGTTTGAGCTTGTCACCCCTCTATTCTTCTATGAACATACTCAACCATATTATGGCATTCCTGCGCACGGGTAGTTGGCTGTCAGCGACAATCCCAGATATTTAACTGGAAGACACCCTCTTTCTATTTGATGTATTTCTTTGAGCTCCTCCTGATTTTGGCAGTGGAAGTTGAAATATACCTTGTTTTCTCTCTGTTAAGTTGTAGTCCCGACAGGTGTCTAAACTCATTCATTATCTGCACCATAGCATTTAGTACCCTATGGGACGCAACAAGACTAACAAATCGTCCGCGTATACGAGGTGAGACACTATTGGCAAAACCCTTTTAGACGATGGAACAATTCTGTTTCTATGAGTTGCTACGTACATCAAGCAAGTTAAATATCCAATGACTATTATGAATCGTATTACTTATGAATCGTATTCCTTAAGAATAAAATCCTTCCTTGACCACAGTCTATATTGGCTGACATCTTGGTTAGCCAATCCATTCCAAGTACTATATCATAATTGTTCATTGGGAAGACTAATAGTCTTACCCGAAAAGCTCCACCGCCCAAATTTACTGGACATGCATTACAAACATGGCTAACTTTTACTATGCCATTCCCCGTAAGAATATTCAGATTCTTAATTAAGGGTTGTGATTCAATTTCCCGTTGTGATATAAAACTAGCAGATATAAAGGAGTGTGTAGCTCCTGAATCAAATAAAACTGATGCTGGATATGACGAAACTAATATAGTACCTGTTACCACATCCCCTGCGAATTCTGGTTCTTCGGTATTCATCATAAATGCTTGACCGTGTTTCTTCTTCTTCTTTCCGGTCTGAGGCTGTCTAGTCTTCTGCACTTGTTGGAATTGATGGGCCTGGGATGTGAGGGGTGGTCTTCGTTAATCATAAGTTATCATAGTTTGGTGTATAGGTGCTTGTAGAAATGGTCGAGAACCATTTCCTTGGAGCATGGACTGTCCCTGATTTTCTCGGAACTCTTGCCTTGCTCCCTGCCCGGATTTTGCATTACTGGCCCCGTGGTTGATGGTTGTAGACATTGACCAGTTTGGTGGTTAGCTGAACCATATCTTAGACAAAGCCCTAATAACTTCCTACAGTTTCTCTTTAAATGCTCAGGCTTGTGGCAATAATTGCAAATGAGTGGTCCATCCGAATTATCAACTTGGGGACGTTTGGATGGTCCCTGCCACTGATTCCTGGAGGATGGAGCTCCTGATTCCAGAGCCCTCTTCTGAGTTTGGGGTCGGAACGGTTGTTCCTCCTTCATCATTCTTTCCTGATTTCGTGCAGCTTCAATTATTTCAGAATACGTTTGGCATCAATATGCTGCAACTTTACTTTTTAGTTGACCTCCCAATCCTTCTAAGAATCTAGATATCTTAGTCTCTTCATCAGCTACCATATATGAAGCGAAGCGACTAAGCCTGGATAATTCTGCGGTATACTCGTCGACTGTAAGCTTTCCCTGCTTCAAATGGATAAATTGTCGTTCCAGCTCTATTTTAGCCGACTTTGGGAAGAATCTTTCTTCGAACTTCTTTTTAAATTCTCCCCAGAATATTGTTTCGTCAGACTCCTCGAAATGTTCCGCGCTCCACCAATGCTCAGCAACATCTTCCAGCTGGATGCGGACTGTAAAAACCATATTTTCAGGACTAACCTTGCCGCTTTTAATAGTCCTTCGATAGTCCTTATCCATTGTCCTGCATCTATCGGGCTCTCCGTTCCACGAAATTTCGATGGCCTAAGATCTTTAAAATCTGCTATCGTCCCATCTTTAGAGTGTTGCCCGCATTTGCTCTAATACTATAGCAGTAGTGGCTTTGGCCGCGTTTGCATGTTGACTATTGGATTCTAGAACTTGTTGAAATAATCAGTACATATCTGAAATAGACGGCTCGGTCTGGCCTTGAGATGATGAAGCGTGGGATTTTCCTGGATTAGACATTGTCCTGAAAAATTTGAACATACAAATTTTCTCAGGAATGGTCCCTTGACTTATAATGCCCACAGAAAGAATTTTTTGCATGTCTTAGCAATAAGGAATACGATTTATAAGTAAAACACGAGAATGGAAGACGAGCATATTTCATTCATTCTTATCAAAATATGATACAAAATATGCTGCTAAGACTTATCTTACATATCCATACATACTTTTTACATATTCACCCTTACTTGCGGGTTATTATACATACATATTTGCTATACTGTATAGCAGAGAAAAGAAAACAACCCTTATATGCATAGGACCCCTAACTTATAGTTACCTACATATAAGGGTCTCTTCATAACTAAGAATTGTCACTTCAGGATGTAACTCTCGGAAGTCATTTAATGTTCCTTCATATCCTTCAAGTATGGGATATATGTATTGACGATCTGGGTCTCGAACATAAATGCAGTAAACCTGCCTTTCGTGGTCTACTTCAGCACCATTTTCAATATCTCTGATAACGGGATTCATTACTCCGTAGAATACTTCATAGACTGGTATATCGTACCAGTCTAGTACCTTCCACAGTTCCCTTACGTGTTGTTGGTACCCATATAGGGTGCGGTCGCTCCTCTCCCATAGCAAACTTGGAAGGAATAGATCCATAACCTACATACACAATATCCTTTAATAAGAACATTATTTGTAGGAAGTATAAGGATAAAGACATGGAACGTACATACTTTATTATTTTCGATACAGTATGCAGTCAAGCGTTACATTCTTACTATTTACATTCACACATTATTTATACATTGGTAATTTAGATCCACATTTTCCTTATATTAAGCACAGTTGCCTCTGGGTAGGTCTGCTTCCATCCATCCAAAGTACCGTTGTAGTTGGATTCTGGTCCTCCGGATGGTTCGGCCTTGATGAGTACAAAATAGTTTACGGTATTATAGTATTCTTCCATTTCATCAGCAATATCTGATACTACTGGGTACTTTAGTTCATAGTGGACTCCGTGGACTTCTATCCTTTGGTTAGGTGCTAACCGCCACATCTTTCTTATGAACTCGTAGTATTCATCTAAGCTGTGTTATTCCCCATTCTGACAAAAGATACGAATCGAGGCATTATCTACACCAAGAAACTTTTAGGTTAGTATCCTTCTAACTAAGATTTAAATAAATGGTTTAGATAGCGTAGAAATAATCATTTGTGTAATGTTACTAATTACCGGTACTACCTTCCTTAGGATTACCTAAGAACTTCTAGGGTGTGATAGGGTTTTCACCTATATATTCATAACCTATATTTTAGTTTATACCTTGGACCTATACATGTCCTAGATTTTTCATTCTTTGCTGACCTGCATGGGCCAACACTAAAAGACGTGTTACGTCCCGCATCCCAGATTCAACGGTGACGTCATGAACACATCCCCAGGCTACGCGTCGAATTCGCGATTGTCGCCCGTAAATCAGCAGAATGGAAAATACAAGGAATTACTACATTCATGAACACAACTTCAACTATATTATACATCAAGAGTTTTTCTAAGAGTACATTAACTACAAGTCTGTACAATAAGATATTATACATACAACTGACTACAAAATGTTGGTTGCCGTCCTTTGAGGTTCTCCAGACCATCTATTCTTCGATATTATCTTCATCATACAGAGGTAACGGTTCCGCAGGAACGTTATTTTCTCCTAGTGAACAAATACTAGGTCGCTTAGAAACGACAAACAAGTCCTCGGTCAAGAACGGTTAAAGAAATAAAATAAAAATGATAGAGACTGGAAAGACATAAATAAACAATATGTATATACCGAATTTTAGGAAGTTAGATTACTTTTAAGAATATAAATTGAATTTCTTAATATTAGTGTTCTTTTTTTTCTCTTGCATAGACACTTAATATGCATATAAGAACGTGTATTTCCTAAATGAAATGCAAATTAGAGAACAACCCTTCCGAATATTCTCCTAACCAGCTTTTCCGACAACAATCCCATATACCTGGGATCAGGCTGTGACTTGGTAGCACGGTGCTTAGAATCCGGCCCTGCCTCTCCTGGGCTTAAATGTACTAGGTCTCTCTTGGACTTAGAAAATTACCAATTTGACGTTGCTGTCGAAATTGGTGCAAATATCGGGTGACACGGAATTAAATCCGGCCCTGCCTCTCATGGGCTAAATGGATGGCACGGTTATTACAAATCTGGCCCTGCCTCTCATGGACTAAGTGAGCTAAGCCTCACGTACTCAATTCGTATGGCCCTACGAATGAGCTAATGTACTGATCAGCTTTGGTTTTTATTATGCTGCGGAGCTGTATAGGTGATATTCGGGTTGTTCTCCCCCCCCCCCCCCCCCCCCCCGCCCAATGCTTTCTATCTAATTATTACAATCACTGTATTTTATTACCATTATCTCATTAATAGGAAATTTATCTATCTAAGATGCTAAGGTGCATCTTGCATATGTCCATTTGAATGGTTCTTAGAAATCAATTGTTCCAAATTGACGTTTAGACACGAAACTACCAAATAGGATAATATACTCATATGTTTTTACAGAGCGATATTATAAAGAGTTTATTCTAAATTGTGCCTATGTGACACGTGTCATGTGTCATACATATTCTATATTCTTTCTAAATTTTGCGAAATCACCAATTTCTCGAAAGGTCGAGAATTTGGCTCTCTTTTAATTTCCGAAAATTTCGGTAGAGTCTCCTCTGTATCTGTTGACTCCGAAAAATTTGCAAGAGACAAAATAATAATATAAGAATATAAACCCGGGATCGCCGACCCCTTCAGTGGAGTAATTCTCAATACCGAAACCATGCAATTAATATCTCGGGTTCGCCGACCCCTTCGATGGAGCAACTCTCAACACCGGATACTCACACAATACAATAAAGTGCAGTTTTAAGATTTTCTTACCTTGGCAAACAATTTAAGCGAGTAAGCAAGTTTCCTGGGTTATTGCAGTTTGCTAAATATTGCATAATTTTAAAAATAAAGTTATTAGTAGCACAGATGATATCAATTTAAATCTAAATTTTCAACCAAACCTCTACTTACTAGATATACTCGTATTTGAGCTTCTTGGGTATGCAAAGGAAGTTTTAAAATTGAGGACTTACAAGTGTATGGTTACCCTATCATATAGGAACTTAAAAATACTCATTTTGACTATATAATAAAATCCAAATATATTAAATAGGGATATTTTTCATTGTGGACAGAATTAAATTATTGTGTCAAAATGACAGTTTGTCAACCTTACATGCTCGAGATTATCCCAAATTATAAGTATCATACTAAGGAGTGTAAGTTCCAAGTATAGAATAAAGAAGAATTGTGTATGTGTAGTGAATACAAGTGGTACTAAGAATTTATACTTACCCACAAAATTTATAGGTTGGGCCCACATGTTGTATCAAGGTACATGTATATATATAAGTAGTAGGTGTTCATGTACTTTTACGTAATTCATGGGTTGTGTTTATACTAGTTACACAATTTCTCATATATATATATATATATATTTTTATATATATATATATATATATATATATATATATATATAGTAGGAGTGTCCAAGAATCTAGCTAAAGTTGTCTACCTAATTATGTTGCCAAATTATATGCTTGTAAGAGTAGTTATGTTAATTTTGTCCTATAACTTAATTTGGACAGAATTTAATAATAAGAAAATATCAAAATCAATGATGTATTTCGAAATTCTCTACGAATTTAACTTAATACCATTATGTATTGGATACATTGGTTTTACAAATTTGATATGTTATATTCACTTCATACTATGAATGACGAAAGATTCTCAATAAGGAAGACACGGGAAAACGTAATCTTTAATTTAGAGCCTTAGCTAGTCCTTTTCCTTACCGAAAATGACATATCAAAATATTAGTAACAATGCACATATATTAAACACTCAATAAGTTTTTACCAATCTAAGTCTAAGTATTAGGATGTCATACTCCATTTTATGGTAAAACTTACAAAGCCTATAATCATAATTCTCATCCCTATATATATATATATATATATATATATATATATATATATATATATATGGTTGTATCCATACATTCCTCTTTATATATATATTAATTTCTATTCCTAAATCACAACAAAATTTGAATAAAAGTATCCGTGATATTCCCTACAAAAATTCAAGCTCATATATACCTTACAATTTTTAAGAAGTTGGATTTTTATCAATAGTATTCATAATTTCAGAATTGAATCTAACCAAATTAATTCAAAATAATGAAGAAAACCAAATTTAAAAATAATTTCAAGAGAAAAGGGGAGGGCTTGCCTTGGTATTTGAAGATGACCTAGATTTCTCCACAAATTCTTAATTTGAACCCAACATAGTTCAAAATAGATTTTGCTAGTAAACCCTAACCTAGGTTTGAATTTTTTTAAAAGAAATTGAGAAGAGGAATGGAGCTTTACCTTAGGTTTGGGAGTAGAAGGGGAGGAGGAAGAGGAGAAGATGCTGGAGGTGATGGTGGCCGACGACGGGGTGGTCGGCGGTGGCTCGGCGGTCGGCGATGGGCTCGGCGGCGGGCGGCGGCGGCAGCAGTAGCAGCAGTAGCAGTAGCAGTAGCAGTAGCAGTAGCAGTAGCAGTAGCAGTAGCAGTAGCAGTAGTGGGAGTAAGAGGGAGGAGGGAAGAGAAGGTGTGGTGGTGGTGAAATGAAGAGGGAATGGAGAGAAGTAAAATTAGAAGAGGGATGAAGAGAGGGTTATGTGTCATAAGGGAGAGGAGTCTCTCTCATGAATATTGCCAAGTGGCAAGTCAAGTGCCACTCACTCCTAGCACTTGACACCTAAGCCTCTCCATAGTTTGCCACATACCCCCATATGATGACTCATCATCAATTGAGTTGGTAAACAAAAATAAAATTGCAAAATTTTTCCTAGGGGTCCAAATGTAAATTTTAAATAAAATTATTATTACCATTGCCATCATTTGTTAAATATATTAAAAAAATTAGAGCATAACACATATTCCATGTTAGAATAGACATTTAATGGCTATTGATTGACCTCGTTTATATGCCAAACTCATCATCAGGTTATTGGTGAATTCTATCCTTAATCTGTGCTCTGGTCTCCTCTTGTAGCAACATACTCCATTTAGGATTATTCTTGCATAGTGCATCCTCCTCTAGATCTGAATGTTGCAGTATCTTGTACCTTCGAGTCATTCGTCGACGGAATTGCCTACCTCCTCAGGTAGTGTCCCGCCCCGCTCAGGTCATCAGGATGAATAAAAATACAACGGCGTTTGGACTTGGCTATGCAACGGCTTGCTTGAAGTCCCGCTCGATCGAGACAACTTCTCGTTCAGGTGGATGGCTTCGATGAACTTGCCTCAGCTTGGCCTTCACACTTAATAACTAGAAGTTTTCATATGCACTGAGTAGGCTTGGTAATAAAAGAGATGAATCAACATAGTTAAGGAATAATCTCATTGTGTCAAATGTGTATAGAACATTGAATTGTTAACTTGTTGCCTAGATATCACTCCACAATGGTTTTCAAAGTTGGCACTCGGTCTTTTGACCTCACGTATTGAGTTAAGCAAAATTATACCATGGACTATCGACTTGATGTAATAGCAGACACGTTCCAACAGTCTTTAATGCAAATCTTAGTAGACATGTTCTCACGGTTTCAAAATATTGTCATATAAAGTATGACTTGGTTTGTGGTACTGCACGGAACACGGTAAAAAGTTGGACAGGAAGGCTATGCGGTAGCCGTTCCTGCATTTCAAAAAAATAATATGGAAAGTTCACGCGACCGTTTGTCGCCAAGAGGATCCCTCGTTTGGGAGTCTGCAACGAAGTATAAAAAGTATGGTTAAGGAAAATGGTTTAAAAAGGTTTGAGTCGTACTGTTAATTAGGCAATGCATTTACGCGAAGCCTAGATGTTCTCGTAGGTGCGTGGTCATGGACAACTTGTACACAAGGGCGATGTTTCTTCGGACGACAACCTGGGACCAATTGACCGATCCGACCTAGGAGGAACACGATATAGCTGAGCTGGGTAGGCAAACTGGTGAGTCGAGGCCTTCGACGGGGCTAGCTACCCGTGTCGCAAGGACCTCACCTGCACCAAACTATATCCAAGATGGCTAGTTAATGCCAGTGATCTTTCATATAGATGAGTCGGTGTGCTTGCGGCAATTGCGTGCACGTTGTGAGTTTGAGTCAAGAAGTGTATGCACGACACCAATGAATCAAGAAGTGTATGCACGCATGAATGAGTCAAATGAGGTGTGCACATTATGTAACACAATTATGGAGCCTAAGATTTGGCTATAGCAGAGACAAGTGCTTACGGTATTGTGATCTAGTGGTTTGACATAAGAGTCTAATAATAGAACTGTATTCAAGGTTATAAAAAGCGCTAGGCGTTAGGCGGGCGATCACCAACTACCTAGCATCTAGTCCGCCTAGACGGCCGCCTAAATGTAGGCGGTCGACAGCTTATAGAAACAAAAATTCTATCATTGGTAGCATAATCTTTGGGTTCCTTGAATATTTTTGGTACTTATGGTTATGTCACTTTGAGGTCCCATCTGTTTTTCTTCCTAATATGATAGACCCATGCCTAGTACTGGTACTGTCAATCCACTTTGAGGTCCAACCCAATGTTAGCTCCTGTCAATTCATTGACCCATGCCTAGTAGTGCATCACATGTCTGCCCCCTGCAGGCTGCATAGTAGTACTGCTAGTACTTTTTTTCTTGTGCAGTGTGCATCACATGTCTGCCCTCCAATCAAAAAAATAGAAGAAAAAAAATATGAAGAAGAAGACTCACCTCACGCTGTTGCTGCTCACGTTGTTGCTGTTGCTGCTGTTGTTGCTCACGTTGTTGCTGCTGCTCACGTGTAGGCGGCAGCCTCTACATCGAGCACCCGTGCCTAGGCGGCCGCCTCATCGCCTGGGGCCACCTAGACGGGCGCCTGAACCCGCTTTTTTTACTGGAGACGCCCAGAGAGCGATTTAGGTGGAAACCTAGGCGGGCCATGGGCGCCTAGCGTCTAGGTGCCGCCCAAATCCGATTTTTAGAACACTAACTATATTATTTTGTGTTGAAACAGGGAAGGCTGGAAGGTATGTATGGATAAGTTGACATTGTTGAGTAGCACGATTTTGGTCACACCAATATGCTTTATGGCATGATCACTATGTTGTGACACAAGGGTGGCACGATCTCCCATGGATTCGCACCCATCTAGAGTTAGTCGTTCACCATATAGTCATGGTGTGTCGCTAGTGACCTTCATATAGACAGACAACATGCTAACAATGTCTTATGCAGGTAATGTAAGTTATTACTCATTTATATGAAAAGCTAAATGTATGTGGGTAAGAATCACCAAAAAGGGTGATATCATGTGTATTTTACATCCTGTTGGTTATAACATGCATGTTTTATATTCTTGTCCGATAGGAACTGTTAATTGATCCTAAGGCAACAGAGAAAGACCACAATTATTAATGTTCTTATCACATGATTACTTAGTGTTGTCTTCTTAGGCGAGTCGGACAAGCACAACTTACCAGTACACGACAATGTAATGACCCACGTTTGTGGGCATCTACGGGTGTTTGTGTGCGTAGAACCACTTGATCAGTGTTGTGGTATCGATGAATCGGATGGGTGTGCAGAAGCTCTTCTAACAAGATGATGTCTTCTGCTATAAAGGGCATAATGTATGGAATAAGATGATGTCTTCTGCTATAACAAGATGATGTCTTCTGCTCATCCACTAATGGCACAGCTCTTTCTTCATTAGACTCAAGGTCATCATCTCCATTATCTTCTTCAGCCTCCAAGATAAACATTTCCTTATTAAGTTCCCTTGTGATCCTAGAGCTCCTCCTAGATTCAAGTAGTTCATTTTCTTCCACCGTTTGGTCAAGTACCTCACATGTAGCTCCGGTGACAGGATCAACATCACTCTCACCATTCATCCCATCAACCAACCAATGTTGAGCATGAGTACAATCATCCGCTTAAAGAGCATCTTTATCATCATTTACTCTTTTCTTCTTATTGTGAATTTTGGAATTTAATTGGACATACACCAGCTTGTTCAATCTTTCTGAATCGGGTCTATTTCTCTTTTTTGTATGCACCTACAATATAAAATTAGAACATTATAATTAGTTAGATGAAAAATATCAAAATCAATGTCAAAAATAAAATAAAAGTGGCATACCCCTTCAAAAGTACTCAAATTCCTCTCGCAATCCAATGAACTTGTGGTCAAGGAGAGGATTCTAATTGTCATCTTCTTCAAGTTTGGTGCAATGCCACCATAATTACTCCACCACCCGACTAGCATTTATTATCATACAAAAGAATGTAAATAAGTACTAGTCAATGAAGTAAAGTAATCGAGTAAATAAATAATAAACTAGGAGTTTAGGATTCAAGACTTATCAGGGTTAAATTCATTGACACCTTTAGTTTGATAAGAAAGTTCTGCTTGTTTTCTTCCAAACATTCTCACCAAATTCTTATACATGGTTAATACTTCATCACTCACTTTCACTTGAGTGTTCAAGTCGTCGAGAAAGAATTTCTCCACACAATCGAGAATAGCTTCCATACAAGCTAAATCCTCTCATATCTCCACCCTATTCTTTGTAAAATTATGGATAAAGGAAATATTCTACCAAGTTAAAATTGGAATTAAGCCTACCCTTGGATCTAGTCTCGATAATGTCAATTATCGATTTATAATTTCTTTCAACTCCACTATAGACTTCCTCTTTGATCTCTTTTTTTTACCACTTTAAGTTCTCCATACAACGTATGGCCTATCACTATCAACAAGATGGAGGACTCTCACCAATGGCCGGAAAACAATCAAGAATGACTTTACCGACTTCCAAAAAGAGATGCTAACAACAGTTGCATATGCCACTTTTTCCTTCACACTTTTGGAATGTGAATTCTGGGCCCATTCTTCAGAAACAAACATATGCCTTAGTTGTTCTTTCTTCTCCACCAAGCTTTGCAAAGTAAGGTAGGTAGTTGCAAATCGTGTGACTCTCGGTCGTACTATGTCACGTTTCTTTGTCAACTTTCTCGTCATACTCAAGGTTGAGTGATGAGAATATATGAAGATGGTTAAGGCTCTTATCTTATCAATTGTAATCTTGAACCTTGAAAGTTTACCAAGTAAATAAGTAATGAAGCAAATCAAATAATCAAGTAACTAAATAATGAACTAGGAGTTTATGAGTCAAGACTTACTTGGAAGTTTACCCATCGCCTCAAGCATAAGATTCACCGTATATATGGCACAAGTCCAAAATAAATTAGGTCTTTTGGTTGCCATCAAAGTCATCGCCGCCTTGTTGTTTGAAGCATTATCTGTCACAAATTGCACCACCTTTTCTTGTCCTACATCATCAATGCATTTATCGACATACTCAAATATGTAGGACCCCGTATGAGATGCATCGGAATCTTTCCTTGAAGAAATGAAAGAGAAGAGATCCCTTCCCTACAATGAACACACAAGTTTATAATGCTCCTCCGTTTGTGGTCGGTCCAAACATCGGCCATAATGGAATAACCGGATATGGCCCACTCTTCTTCATGCTTTTTTATAGAGTTCTTAACTCTCGACACCTCCGCAGTCAAACATGGGCTACTCAACCGATATCGACTTGACATAGGTAATCCTGGACCAAACTATCCAATAGCCTCGGTCATTAGCTTAAAAATTTCATTTTGAATAACATTGAAAAGAATGTCACTCTCAATGACCCATCGTGCTATGTATTGTTGTGTATCCATCATCTTCTTCTTGTCCATTAAAACCGTCAAATTAGTTTGTTTTGTAAACATTATAGAGTCGGTATTTTTTCTGGATTAATCTCCACAAATCTATCAATCGTAGACATTTTCGGTCTCGTGACTTCCATGTCCGCATCCATTTCCATAACATCGTGTGATGTCGAAACTTCTCTTCTAAGTTCTGTCTCTTCACTTTGCTTTTGTGTCTTCTTCCTCTTAGCACTATCAAGGGCCTCTATACATACTTATATTGCTTCTTTAAGGCCTTTATTGCAAGCTTTCACATTTTCGGACCGACCACCTACATGACATTAAAGCCGGTAGATGCCTCCGGACATAATTTTCAAACAAAACTTGCATCTAACTCGATCTAATGCCTTCGCATCCACAAGCTCACCAAACTCTCATCCAACGTCACTCAATGCACGTTTGAGAGCATTTTGAATGTTCAAATTACTTGTCGTTTCACCAACATTGAAATTTGAAGCAGCCAATGTAGTCATATCTTTCAATCCTATAATTAAAACAATTGAATTATATTAAAAAAACTGCAATAAAAAAAGTTAAAATACAGCAAAAAACACAAAAAAAATGCAGTAAAAAATAGCAACAAATTACAGCAAAAAAATTGCAATAAAAAATAAAAAAGCAAAAGAAACAGAAAAAAGGGTTCAGTCCAGAAAAGAAGGTTACGTTATCCAGTCCAGAAAAGAAAAAATATAGTTCCGTTCACGAAAAAAATCAGCTGCAGCCTACAGCATACAGGAAGCAAAAGCCAAAAAAATAAGTTAAAGCAAAAGAAACAGCAGCACTGTAGCACTGCCAGCACAAGAAGAAAAAATAAAGCAAAGCAGAAGAAACAGCAGCAAAGAAAGGAGGAGAAGAAAAAAAAGCAAAGCAAAAGCCAAAAAAACGAAAAGATGAAGAGAAGAAGAATTACCTGCAGTAGCGGGTGGCTCGTCGGCGGCAGCAATGGGTGGCTCGTCGGCGGTCAGGTACGGCTGGTTTTTTTTTTCTTCTTCCTCCTCTTCTTTCCTTTCTTCTTTACTTTCAGTTTTTGCTGACCAAGTCGGCTAGGCTTTGGTTTTTGGATTTTGATTTCGGGTCGGGTACGACCTACGGGTCTGACCCAATTTTTTTGGGAGCTAGTCGACCGACTAGTCGCCGAAGTCGGCCTAATCGGTCGACTAGAGCCGCATACCGCCTAGGTGCCCAGGAGGGTCGACAGCGTCCGACCACTGCCTAGTCGGCCGACTAGGCCGACTTCTGCAACACTGCTCGGAAGTTTTTTAAATGGCATGTAAAGAAAAGAATATTCCTTTCTATGTGTTTTTATTGGTATCAAGATACCATTTTTTGAAAGAAAAAAAATTCATTTTTCATTCTTAGTAATAACACTATTTATAAATGGTAAGATCATGAATGTATGTTTAGTCCTTTGCTGATTTTACTCACTATTTTCACATCGCCAACACCAAATATTAATACGTTCTCATGCCATTTGCTGGACATGATGCACGGCAGTCAATCCTCAGTGGCTCTACTTGTCCAATGTAGGTCCATTTCGTTTTTTTCCTTTGCACAAAAACAATAGACTGAATACAGTATAGAACTCTGATACTACATATCATCCAGAATGGTAGGACAAAGAATTAATCCCATGATAGTGCACAACTCTAACTATACCACAATATCATGCCAGATTTGAGGTTAAAAAAAAAAAGTTCGCACTATCGATATTGGAATATGTATCGAATAAGTATCAGGATCGACAATATCGGCAGTTTCGGATCAGAGTATCGAATTTTTTGGTATCGAAAAACAAATAATTATTAAAAAATTATATATATATATATATATATATATATATATATATATACACACACATTTAGGCATAATTTTAAGTATTTTATTTGTTGTTTTAATAGTTTTGAAATTGAATGACATAATAGTGATATCGGATCGGAACATGCCAAACCGTATCGGTATCGGACGATACTGCAAACTATGAAAAAAATTGAATTCGGAAGATATCATGAAAATATTAGAAGCAAGTATCAGACACATCACTATGGAACTTGCAGAAAATTGTACCATGGAGGCTTGTTATAGAATGTATACAAACTTCAGCTTCAGAAACTAATAAAAAAGAACAGTTGACATGACTTACCATAACTAAAGCACCAATTAAAGAAATATTCTGGTTTGCAGAATTCGGCTTACAAGAGCTCTTCTTGAAGCACCCTGCAGGTTCAGAATAGAACTCAATCAATGACCAATTTAAAGTATTCTAGATATATATAATTTTTCAATGAAAATATAAATACTTCAAACTTGTTAGGGCTAAAGGGTAAAATGCTAAGTGAACATCATCCAACATAGAAGTGGAAAGGTGAGTTGCAGCACAAGGATTACAAGAGGAAAAAAGAGTTGGCACTGATGGACCCAAGTGAACCAAGCGGGGGAACCAAGATTAATGTGCACGACAGGGATAGAGCAAGCAAGGTTGTAAAAATCGCTAGTCGGTTTGTGGGGACTACGGATTAATCGGACTACTCGAGGACTAGTCGGGGTCTAGTCGGTTTAGAATTTTTAATGAATATATATATGTAATATGTTATAAAAATATTTTAAAAAATAATATGTTAATTGTTAAACTTTTAGTTATTGCAGTGCATTTTCTTATTCATTATTTTGCACAAATTTCTATTTCGATAAATCTTTAAATAATATGTTAACTTACTATTTTGCACGGAGAGTTACAGCTGCATTAGCAAGCAAAAGAAGAAAAAAAGTAACAAGCAAAAATTAAAAAAAGAGCCACAACAACAGTAGCAAAGAGATAACAAAAAAAAAGTAAAAATAAAAAAAGAGTAGGCTAGTCACTTTTTTCAAAAATAGAAAAAAGGCAGCAACAAAGTAAAGAGTCGACGGCGACTGCCTTGATGAAGTCAACGGCAGCCCAGACTAGTACCAATTTAGCCAATTTTTGGATGGACCAGCCCCTAATCGAGTCGACGGTAGCCGACAAGTGACTAGTCGGGGACTAGCGCCTAGTCGAGTCGGCGGCGGCCGACTAGCGACTAGTCGGGGACTAGTCGGCCGCCTAGAGGAATTTTTACAACACTGAGAGCAAGAGTATGTGAAGACCTAGAGAAGACAAATAAACAGGATTTGACAGTTGAAAACTGATTATGCAACATATCTACAAAAAAGTCAAGATAAGAATGATGTGATTTGGCTAGAACAGGATACCCGTGAAGATGTGCATTGAAATTAATCCAAAGATTGTTCTCACTCCAGAAATTTTCGACCACAAACACGGGAAAGTAAGGTTGCTTGTATCTTGTAGAGAAATGGGGCAGCGAAGTAGCAGAATAGCGGACAACATTAGACCGACCGGTTAACAAGTCTTTCAACCAAGCTGGCCGACCATCAATCGACCCAAGTCTCCCATGTTGAGGCCATAAAAGCTGTTGAGTTGGATTTATTTTTGGTACAATTTTTGCTTCCTGTAAGGTTTGTTCTTTTTTATTTTGCTTCCTATTAGGTTTGCTATTTTGATTTTGGACTTATTTGTTTCCTACTTTGGTTTAGTTTTTGTTTCCTATTTTATTTTATTTCATATATAAGGTATTGTTTGCAACTCGAATCTGCCATAACCAATATGTTTCGGATAAGAATTGGAGGGCCCGACCTACCAAAACCAAGTTTGACCGAAAATGGATACGAATTGGATCCAACAAGATCCACTTGCTCATCTGTGTCACTTACGAGCATCCATGAACCAACAAACCCAAAAAATATTTCTGAATCGGAATCATAAATAGCAAAAATAAAATGGTAAATACATTCTTTGTGAGAAATAATAGAATTTTGTAAGTTTGATAGTTAGTCTTCTTAGATTTTTCAAGTTGTCCCAATTTTACTAAAATTAGCATATCAAATTATGATAAAAGTCACCAAATCAACCTAGGAATGGCATGGGTTATAGGATATTAGGGTTTGGATCCTTAAGGATCCTTACGAAAATCTGTTAAGAAAAAGATAAACATTTATGTGTATGTTTATATCTAGGGGTTTTTTCAATATAAGCCCCTAAAATCTAGCCCATTTTCACATAAGCTCCCCAAATCTTGTTATTTGGAAGGAGACCCCTCAAACCATTAAGACTATTGATCATAAACCTGTGTGCTTAATGTCACTAACCAACCACCGTTAAAGTAACATGTTGTCATAGTGTTGACCATTTAAACCCTCCTTCGTCCTCAAACTCAAACTATTAAACCCAAACTCACTTATTTCTAAAGCCCAACCACCAACTTTCCTCCACAACATGTGCCAACTCTCTTCTCTTCCTTGGTTATGCATAGTGTTCTAATAGCAGCCACTATACCAGTCGGTATTCCCCTTGGCCGATATACAGGAGTATATCAACGGTATGCCGCGGTATATATAGCGGTATTTGGAAGAAAAAATGAAGTTAAGCAGTATAACATATATAACATAGTTAACATGTTTCGGGTATAGGCCCGTAACTTTAAGTTAACGTTAGCTACATCCAACGGCTCGATTGGTATAAACCAACAATAGACGGGTTTGGTTTGGATCCACACTAGCAATCCAACCCAAATACCCAAATCCAATAGCTTAGTGCTAAATACCCAAATCAAAACCTAACTCAAGTATTCCCATAATTTCTACCTTTCGTTCTCTTCTCTATGTTTGACGCTTCCAAGACTCCAGTCCAGTAGTTCTTATGGTTTGAAACCTCCAATCCGGTGGTTCCAACAGTTCGAAACCTCCAGGCCAACGGTCTCGAACCTCCACGTCAGTACTTTTGTTAGTTTTTTTTGGCTTGACGTCGTTTCTAAGTTTGGCTACTTTTTTTGCTTGCTGCTTTCTTCATGCTGCTTCATTTTTCTGCTTCATTTTTTTCTGCTTTGTGATTCACTTCTTTTCATTTTTCTGCCAAATCTTAATTCTTAACTTAGTAGGGACTGACTCTGACTGAAAGCAGCAAAAAAAATTAGTTATTTGCTTTGTCGCTTTGTGCTGCTTCATTCTCTGTTGCTTTGTGCTGTTTCATGCTTTGTAGTTCTCTTTAAGCAAACAAAAACTCGATTCTCTGCCTTCTGCTGTTTCATTTTTTGCTACTCCGTGCCGCTTCATTCTCTGTAGTTTAAGCAAAATCTTAATTCTTAACTTAGTTCTCTGTGTTTTTAGTTTATATCCTAACTTCTCTGTAGTTTTTTTTCTGAGAACATTATATTGAGACGATTATGTTTATAACTCTATATATATTATGAACATCGTGTTTTTATTTTTGAATGAGAAGTGAGAACATGATGAACAGCATACTTACGTATTTTTTGACTGAGAACATGAACATCATGACTGAGAACATAAACATCATGACTGAAAACATCATATTTATAACTTTATATATGTTTATATAGTTTATGTATATTAAACATATATAGTTTATAATGTTTTTGTGTTTTTTTTTGTGTGTTGACTGAGAATAAGTTTATATTTGTTGTGCTTATACAGTGTTTTGGAGAATGTTAAGTTCAGCAAAAAGTAATTTGGATACGGCATACGGAGAGAAAGACAATTGAATAGCAATACTAGAGTTCGTTGTAACTTCTGTAGGCATGAAATGACGGAGGGTACCTAGATTCAAGGAACATTTTGGCCATGTATCGGGCGATCTAACCAAGTGCTTGAGTGTTCCTCCAATGGTAAATAAAGGAAGAGATGCTTGCTTGTATTGTCGCAACGAAGAAGAAGAAGAAAGAAGTGAAAGTAACATTATCGAAGGCTTTGAGAGATGAAGTTCGGATCATAAGTGATGAGGATGCATCGGATGATGAAGACACGAACGTGGAGCCCGGAAGTAAAGACATTGGCCACATAGATAAGGGAAAAAATGGCTCGTCAAAGAGGATTGATGGATCCATTATGCATTCCTACACCCGAAGAATCCATGGGAAGAAGGAAAACAAGTGCAAACTACGACTCCATCAAAACTCGCAAAGGAGGATCGAGCAAAGGCGATTCAATATATCGTTTGTTGGATATATCAAGCAGGAGTTCCGTTTAACACCGTTCGGCTTCAAAGCTGTTATATGATGCTTGAAGATGTTGGTCAATATGGCTCGGAACTAAAGGGTCCTACTCCACACGAGCTTAGTCAACTTTGTTAAAGTAAGAGATGGAGTTAAGTACAAAGGACTTGGAGGCACACATGGAGAAATGGGCTGCAAATGGCTGTTCATTTAGGACGTACATATGGACTAATATGAAGGGTGTTAGCTTAATGATTGTATCATCAGGTTTTTGAATATGGCTAATCAATTAAGTTTAATATAATGATGTCACTAATATTCATGTAATCACTATCATGTTGCTATTTAAACTTATCATTGTCCTACTGTTCATTAAATTTATCATATTGTTATATTGTTTTGTTCGCCTAACATGTATTTGCAGACAAGCAGTAAGCATGATCAAACCAGAAAATATGCAATGAAGAATTAATGATGGGCCAAAGACGACGTTATACAAGAAGATTTTTCTGAACCGTCCAACGACCTATCCGGAGCCTCGCACTCGAGGGGTCCGCTGCCCGGTCAGCGGATAGGGGTCGAGGGAACAGCGCCCCCCCCCCTCCCGTGGGGTTCGAGGGCGAAGTCCCGAAAAGTATTCAGATTTTCAGATATGTTTATCTTTGGAGGATAGACGACTGTCGTCAAGGGTAAAAGCTAAAGATTGTTGGACAAGATATTTTTTTCTTTATTTTGTATTTTCTATTTTATTTACTCTAGAAAAAATGTACGGTTGAACAAGATTGGCACTTAGCTTAGCTTTCATAAACTCAACAAAAAGTCTACACAAAGCCTATATCAATTATGTTCATTTTGTCCACAAAAAGCACACACAAAAGCCCACACAAAAAGAGCCCAAAATTTACTCAAAAAGAGCACAATCAACCTGAATACAGGGCAACCGAACTCGGACCGAGTTCTGCCCGAACTCGGACCGAGTTCTGCCGATCTCGGACCGAACTCGGTCCCCCCGACCCAATATTCCATTGGATCAGGTCACCCTGTTGAATCGGCTCCAACATTCAAATTTATGAACGTTAGGGACCTTATAAAGAGAAGAGATTTCTTCATTTTAATCATCTCATTCCATCTTATATTCCTTAAGATATCTCAGAGCTACTTAACCTTCCTATCTAAGCCTTTCCGACTCCTAGCCAAGCAAGTTTCATTCCGGTTCGATCTGGAGTTTGGTTCGAGTTGTAAAAAAGGCTTTCCGAAAACGTAACAGTTTTCAAATTTCGCATTGTTGAAGTTGCGAGTCCTTCGGATAAAAATTTGTGATTGTAAGGAGCTGCAAGCACTTCGGGTTCAAACCTTGTGTCATAGTGGATTAATATCGAGCAAGAGTACTCGAGACTGCATTAGTCCTCTCAAAGGAAAACCATTATACATCGCTGTGTCACGAGTTTGTTTTTCTGATGCTTTTTAAATTACGCATTTAATCTCTATACAGTTTGTTATCATCTGCCTAACACTTATTACCTGTGACACTGCATATATTTTTAATTTGGTGATTTTTATTCCGTTGCACACGCACTCTATTCACCCCCCCTCTAAAGGTGCTCGACGTTCCTACAAAGGAAAGGAGGTTGATGAATCTTATAGTCCATTGTGAGCTTAGGACTTCATTCCTAAAATCGGTTGATTCTTCGGAAGCTTCACAAGATGATAAGCATATATTTGATGACGTGGATAAATATATTAGAGATGTAGGAGAGAAGAATTTCGTACAAACCTCACTGACAATACATCAAACAATATGGTCGTGGAAAACCTATTAAGAGACGAGCATCCAAATATATTTTGGACATCATGTGCACCGCATTGCATGAATCTAATAGTTAGCGATATTGGTCTAATGAAGCCAATAAAGTATTATTGTTAAAGCAAGAAAAATGATAGGTTTCTTGTACTCACATAGCAAGACACTTAGCATGATGAGAGACTCCAACGATCAAAGTGACATCGTAAAACCCGGAGCAACTAATTTGCTACTTATTTTCTATCGTTGCAAAGCTTATTAGAGAAGAAGAATGCACTAAGGTCTATGTTTACATCAAAAGATTGGGAGAGGTCTAAATAGGCAAATGTAGAGATGAAAACAAGCCCAATTTATTATTTTGAGCTCTAGGTTTTGGACCGGGGTTACAAATACGGTGAGTTTATTTGAGCCATTGGTTCGTGTCCTCCAGAGAGTAGATGGTGATGATCCTCCGATAATGGGATACCTTTATAGGATTTGGAGAATGCTAAGAAAGAAGTTGATTACACAGAGCCGGCTATTTTTTAAATCTTGTATGTATTTTGTCATGACATGAAGAAGGACATTGAGAAAGATGGTACTTTTATGGATGGTGGTATGTCTTGCTTGTTGAAGTTTTATAAGTACGAGTTTGGTGTACAAGACAAGATAACCTACCAATTGCCATTATATCAAGAGGGTCATGGTTCATTTGGAAGAGAAATTGCTAAAAGACTGGCCGAAGCCAAATTTTAATCCAGGTATTTTATTTATATTTATATTTATATTTATATTTATATTTATATTTATATTTATATTTTAAAAAAATTATATTTATGTATGGTTCTTTATAGTGTTTGAGTATATAGTCTAATAATTTCAATTTGCTATATTAAATTGTTAGGGGTAAATGGTGGAGAACTCATGGGACTGATGCTCCCGACTTAATGGCTATCGCAATAGGGTTATTGAGTCTTATGTGTAGTTCTTCCGGATGTGAACGCAATTGGAGTTCCTTTGTCATGGTAAGTTGATTCATATTTTGCAATATGCTTTATATTAATTAAGTATTAATTATTAAACCTAAGTTTTGTACTTAAATTTTTTTCTGTATAGATACATACTAAAAAGAGAAGTCTTGGGACGCAAATGTTGAATGACCTTGTTTTTATCAACTTCAATGTAAGGATGAAAGAGAAGCAATCCCAAGACAGAGATCCACTTGAGGTGAAATACTTTGAAGATGGTAATGTAGCTGAGTGGATGGCAGTGGAAGAAGAGGAAGAGGTCTTTCCTGAAGAAGGAACAACTTGGAAGCATGTGGAGGAAGCTTCAGGAGCTATAGAACCTGTGAGATCATTAAGGTCAAATTCAAATGTAGTTGTCGCGGCTGTCGAGCCTAAGGGCATTGAGGAGGCTTCATCGTTATCCTCTGAGCATGAGGGCATTGAGGAGGATTCATCATCATCCTCTGAGCATGATGATTGAGTTCTTATACCATTTGTTATGTTGTACTTTGTCATTCCAGTTTGTGGCTTTTGGATGATGCAACATGATATGTCATTTTAGATCTTAATTTTGTCATTGATGTACTTTTGGTGATGTTCTTTTGTCGTTGATATACTTTTGGATGATGTACTTTTGTCGAGCTATACACACACACACACACACACACGCACACGCACACTTTTGTCCTTAATGTAGTGCTATATGTTGTTGTTGATGTACTTTTGTTGTGATTATTCTCTTGGACTATATATAATGCTCGGGCGCTATGTGTTCATATCGCCTGATATACCGCCTATATGCAGTATCAGTATGAAAACCCCGGGTCGGTACACGACCGGTCTGTAGTATCAGGAACCTTGGCTACAAAGTACAAACCTTCATCGGCCTCCTCCGCTCCATCATCAAACCCAACAAATCCAAACCCAACAACCCTAAACCCGTCTTCCAACACATCTATCCTCCTCCCTCCCTCGAGAACCTGACCACACCCCTCCCTCTGCTTCGTCTATCAGTCACCCGTCTCCTCCCATGGCCATCCCCCTAAGTCCTCATTAGCTTCAAGCTCAAACCCAACAAACCTAAGTCTATTTTACTAAACCCTAGGGACATAACGGCCATTCATTTAGTGTGGTTAAGGTTAACAATAGAGTTATGTTACTTCAACTTGGACGGAAACTAACGGGAAGGCTTATGTTGAAATAGGCAAACATTTGAGATAACTCCTTCCAAATAACAAATATTTGGGGAGCTTATATTGAAATAGACAAGATTTTAGGGCTCTTATATCGTAAAACCTTTTAGAATAGGATACTGAGGTTTAAATTCTCGAGGATCCATATGACTGTTCATAAAATTTTGTGCTTCTAGGTTCTATAAACTGAATAACCTATTGTATCTAAATTAGGGATCCTAACTTGAAATATCATGTCAAACTTGAATCTGGTTGTCTGGTCACCAAGGTATTTCCTAGAAATTTACTGCTTTCTTCACACTGTTAAATTCATGACAACTCAAGCAATCATGTACAAGAATAGCCAATCAATTGCCTAGAAACTAGTTCGGAATTATAATCATACTTGTAACTTACTTATTTCAGAAGTAGAACCCTTCCTGCAGTAGTGTCTGAAAAAAGTTGCAGCAATTAGGTGGTTAGTGATTGATTAACACTAAGCGTAAACAAAGGTATCAATCAATAAATTTTGAAAGGTTCGTGATGAAATTTTTTGTGCTTTGCAAAACCATATTAACAAGAACAGGATAAAGATATAACATGCAATAAATAGATAGGATAAATACAATACCCACTACTGCAAGAAATTTTCTGGATGGTGCTGGGACAGTAATATCCGGGTGGGCAGAATATCTGACCACTACTTTTGACATCAGCCCACATATCTGCACCTCCACAGGTATGATCTGACTGTCCTGGAGGTAGCTGGTACAGGTATCTGCATAATTTTTCACACAGTGGCTCATATATTTATATAGCGTGCATGTTTCAATGAACTCGATAGAAAGATAAAAGAAAGTCGAAAGCAACTTACGGATCACAAACACCAGTAGCATTATTAATTTTTGCCATCGGACAGTATGCACCTAATGGACAAGCTATATTTGAAAATTGACAACCAATTAGAAGAAAATAAACTTCTTTCACTAAAATTAAAGCTCAAAGGAAGCAATCATTATCCAAGATTCCAAATAATTAACCATACCATTGTATGTCATAACTCAATCATTGTATATGATTGGTAAACTTATTAACAGACATCAAGAACTGAACAATACTTTCATTGAAAAAGTTTACATCTAAGATCCAAGTGTACTACAAAAAGATACAATAAAGTTTAAATTGTGATACATGAAAAGAAATCAGTTGATATGAGTAGTGAAATTCCCATCTCAGAAATGTGTTTGAAACTTCTGATGGATCCAAAAAAAACCTCTTTCTCTCCCCGTCTGTACAATAGACGTCAAGAAATGTGATATTTCCTTACCGGAGGTGAAAACAAATGGGTTTCTTTTAATGAACAAAAAATTTGAGACTTCTGGTTTCCTATTGCCAATTCCAGCTATAGTGTTAGTCTACAAACATTTTTCTACAATATTAAAACTAAGAAATGGTCCATTTTGGGGAGCCTTCTCAAGTTCTCTTCCATAGCCAACCTCATCTTGATGGACTCCAGGTTCACATTTCAACCTCAAGAAACATGTGATTAAAAGTACTTTTAATTGATACAGGGTCATCATCATCCAACCCTTCTCTCCCATCATAATGTGGTCGGCTATGGAGCATAAGAAAGCTCCATACAAGATAGGTCAAAGTTTTATGACCAGCTGTCGACCTAACGTCAACCCTCTTGTTGGTGCCAAATTCCTTATTTGATACAGGGTAAGTAGTCTAAAATAGGTATATTTCATTCTTATATGATGGATCAACTTCTGAACAAGAGGATTAGGCTCTGGCTTTGTCTTTGTTTAGAAGATGAGCTAACCAGTTCTTGCCCGAACCTAATTGATGTTTTTGTTCCAACTGAAGTAGGTTTAGCCACTAGCTCCGACTCCAGTTAAGGTGGAGGCAGCTGAAGACAGGCTCTTGTTCACTCGGTTAGCAAATGCAGTCGCCTGAACCCTCTTTTTTGTCAGAAAAAGTAGCATTGTTTAAATAGAATGTAATCTGTATTGTAGTTCAGATTATGTGGAATCCCTCCTAAACCTAAATGCCTTCAAGGGTTAATATGAAAACTAGTTACCATGCAGAGTATGCAAGGCATAAATACCTTCAAATCTGAAAGCAGTTCTCACTGCTACATGGTATTCATATCTCTTAATCAATGAAAACAAGCCTTTCATCTGCCTCAAAGGAGGCAATCCACTAATCCAAAAAAGTTCTTCATTGAAGCTCCACCAAGTACGCATGGTTTCCTTTAATTGTGTTGAAGGTTATATTTATATAATTTCAACATTCCCCACAGGTCGAATGTTCATTGAATGGGCTGAGAGGAGGCTTCACGTAGCAGTATATATATTATTTTAATCTGATTAAATGCACAGCAGAGATTTGAACCTGGCATGCTTTGATACCATGTCAAGAACCCTACTACAGCAGCAAAATTCTAGAGTTATAATGTGTGTTGAAGGTTATATATTTATATTATTTTAGTAAGTTCTAACGGCCTTTCCAAGAGAAAAGTTGGTGGTTATCACTTTCAGGATCCTTTGTTATAACCATGTGCAGCACCCCCACTGGTTCTCTGCCTCTTTCTCAATTTCCTGTTAGTTTTGTGTAAGAAGCCTCACTCTTATACAATGTATCATATTACAAACTTTGTTTCTCATCAACAACTCACTCCTTCGTGTCAGTTTCTTGGCTAGTTCTCTTCTATTTTGAGAATTTTGGTAGCGAGAGAACCAATATTAGGGTTAACCCGACTTTGGTACCATGTTGCTAGAGAGAGACAATTAATTGGGAGATGAGACGGTTTGAAATTGGCTAAATTACAACTTGATACCCTCAACTATCTAAAATGTTCAACTTGATACCCTCAACTTTGATAGGTACTAACTTAATACCCTCAACTATATAATAATTTTATATTGATACCCAAAATTTTAAAAATGACAAAATTATCCCTCCCTCCTTCCCCGCGAGCCCCCCCCCCACCCCACCCTCCCCCCGGCGCCGCCACCGTGCACCCCTCCCCGTGGCCGTGGCCCCGTGCCCCCGCCGCCTCCGGCTGCTTCCCAAGCGTGCGATCCCGCCGCCTCGCGCAACTCCGGGCACGCCAACGCGGGGTGGGGGGAGGGGAGTTCGCGAGCTGGAGGGGGAGGGGAGGTCGCCGACGGGAGGGAGGGGGGGAGGGGGTGGGGAAGGTCACCGGCGGGAGGGAGGGGGGGTTTGGGTGGAGGGGGTGAAGGTCGCCGGCGTGGGGGGGGAGGTCGTCAGCCGGAGGCAGGAGGGGGGGGGAAGTTCGCCGGCGGGAGAGGAGGGGGGGGGGGGGGGGGGGGGTCGTCGACTGGGGGCAGGAGGGGGGGGTGTTGGAGGGGAGGGGCAATTTTGTCAAAAAAAATTCAGGGTAATCAAGTTAGTACCTATCAAAGTTGAGAGTATCAAGTTGAAAAACTGAAATAGTTGAGGGTATTAAGTTGTAATTTAGCCTATATTTAATATGAGTGGTGTTCCTCATAGTACATTATTAGATTCGGGACTACAAAAAAGCACTCTATCTAACGATTTCCTCTAGTTTTAGTCTTGAATGTACTATATCTGGTTTTTAAGTTTTCAAGTCTTTTCTTATAATTTGGCTCCCTATATTTGTTTCTAGTCCC
Source organism: Iris pallida (assembly GCA_029216955.1). Classification (NCBI taxonomy): domain Eukaryota; kingdom Viridiplantae; phylum Streptophyta; class Magnoliopsida; order Asparagales; family Iridaceae; genus Iris; species Iris pallida. Next base: position 4,286,001 of record JANAVB010010797.1, on the reverse strand, counting down.
AAAGGAGATGGTATAGAGGGCCAACTTCACCTTTATGAGTGTTCAAAGACAATGTCAGAAACTTGGAAGTATTTACCATATTATGAAGATTCTGCAATGACCAGTTTGTTTCGGACGCAAACAAGCCAAGGGATTCAGCAGAATATGTTGGAGGAGAAAGTGTAATGTGTGCAACAATGATCACCAAGAGATCTCTTTGAGGAGTAAGAATACATCCAATTCTCTAAATAAACAAGCAGCAACTAGAGAAAAAAAAATTGTAGTTTATGAATTTAGAAGATCCAAAGGTGGTAATAGTTATCCAATGACTAACAAAGATGATTCTCATGTCCATATTTGGATCCGAAAAATCCACATATGAACTACTATTTTCTTTATGGTAGAAGCAACCTTTCTCTACTCTTTTAATAGGCATGTGGGTTTAGAATGTATGAAAAGCTTGTGAAGATTGCATCAGGGTTACTGGATTCTCTCACCTCCTGAGTTCCACACACCAGTTCGCACATCCTCACCAATTCTTCGGAACCAAAGTACTAGTCCAGAGAGGAAGAAAAAATTCTCAAATCCTTCAAAAAGAGAAGAAACGAAACTTACCATGAAGGTGAAAAGTTACTGCCAGGTGTGCATGTCTCTCCTCTCATAGGAATGTACATCACCCATTGTTTAGAGCAATTAAAGAGGGGTAATTGGATAATATCTTTTCTGTTAGTTCTTCTAAATGGGATTCATTCACATCTCAACACCTGCTAAGCCTACCCCAAGAGTACGGGACATGCTACCCCAAGCATATCCTGTACAGCTTAAACTAATGTACGTATTCTTTGTACATGTATACGCATCCAAATTTACCACAAATATTGGCAATTCTGGGTTGAACTTCTTCGGCGTATTCATTCATTTCTATAAGCAATAAATATGTCGTTAGTTCAAGGTTTGCAAGTATTTGTATCCAAATCGGTTCAGACCCTTCTTATGAGTACAAGTGTTGATTCTTTTGGGTCGGAGGTTCGGAGTTCTTCATTTCGGAAAATCAAAAAATAATAAGTTGTTAAAAAAATAAGAAAATTAATTGATATATTTGGGCTTAATTTGTATACTAGTGTGTAAAATTGGAAATAATAGGATGATCTATTATTGATGAGAGACTACATATATATAGGAGACGCTAGCCCCCTCCCCTATTATTCTAAGCAATGTGGGACTAAAGCCCATTAACTAATAACTCTAATATAACACTTAACGCCCTCCCTCAAGCTGGAGCATAGATGTCAATCATGTCCAGCTTGTTACATAGAAATTGAACCCGAGGACCCAAAAGAGGCTTTGTGAAGACATCAGCTACCTGGTCGTCGGTCCTCACATGTTGAAACTTTATCATTCTCTTTGTATATTCATCACGAACAAAGTGGATATCAATTTCAATATGCTTTATCCGTTCATGAAATACTGGGTTAGTGGCAATGTGAATAGCAGATTGGTTATCACACCATAGATCTGCCGCATGAGACCCTGCATCTTCTCCCAGTTCTTGTAGGAGATGCTTCATATATAATATCTCTGACGTGTCATGAGCAATAGCTCGATATTCTGCTTCTGAGTTTGAGCGTGCTATCACACTTTGTTTCTTGCTCTTCCATGACACTAGATTTCTGCCAATAAATACTGAGTAGTCAGATGTAGATCGTCTATCTGTCAGACTTGCTCCCCAGTCAGCATCAATAAAACACTCAATACGAGTGTGTCCATTATTCTCCATTCGAATTTCGTTTCCTGAATTCTTTACTAGATAACACAGAATTCTGAAAACTGCCTGCCAGTGTGGAACTCTTGGAGAAGCCATAAATCTACTTGCAACACTCACTGCAAAAGAAATGTCCGGACGAGTCATGACCGCCAAGTAGTTGACTTTTTCAACTACTCGACAATACTGATCTGGATTGGTCATCAGGACCCCTTCGTCTGGAAGTAACTTCGTCCCTGGATCCATAGGCGAGGTTGCTCTCTTTGCTTGCATCATGCCTGCATCATTTAGTATGTCCAGTACATACTTTCTTTGAAACATTACAATGTTCCGCTTACCCCGTGTGACCTCAATGTCCAAGAAATAGTTCAAGGATCCCATATCCTTGGTTTGAAATTGTTCTTCCATAAACTTCTTAAGGCCTGCAATACCCTGATTGTCGTCTTCCGTGATTACAATATCATCAACATAGACATCAAGGAGTATTCTTCCAGCAGATATGTGTCGATAGAAGATTGAATGGTTCTTCTTTGATTGACACATGCCAAACTGAGTAACAACATGTGTAAATCGACCAAACTATACACGAGGTGATTGATTCAGACAATAAAGGACCTTCCTCAGATGACACACCTTACCTTCCCTTGTAACGAACACGAGAGGTTGCATCACATATACCTCTTCATCAAGATCCCCGTGGAGAAAAGCATTCTTTATATCTAGTTAAAGTAATGGCCAGTCATAGCGAACGGCCAAGGCCATGAGGACACGAACAGACGTCATTTTGGCCACATGAGAGAAGGTCTCGAAGTAATCATCACCATAGGTTTGAGAGTATCATTTGGCCACCAGACGAGCCTTCAGTCGATCAAGAGAGCCATCTGGTTTCACCTTGATTGCGAATACCCATTTGCAACCTAATGCCTGTTTACCAGTGGATAAGTCGACCAAGTCCCAAGTGTGATTTTTTCTAAGAGCTTTCATCTCCTCGTTCATAGCAGCACGACAACCAGGATGTCTGAGACCCTCCTCAGCGGTCTTGGGGATCTGAATCCCATCAATAGTTGCCATCAAAGACTGAGTGTGACTGGTAAGTCCTTTGTAGCTGTCAACATACAAGGAATGATCACGACAAGCACGACGAGGACGTTCTGGAGGCGGAACCGCCGGAGCTGCTGGAGAAACTGGTGGAGCTGCTGGTGGAACAGGTGGAGGCAACTCATTGGAGCCGGAGCTACTTATAGAACCGGAGGAGGATTCTGTGGGAGATGTCGACACTGGCTGAATCGGTGTATATGGACCATCGATCTGGAATACTGGCTCGGTAAAGGAGGGCACCCATACGGGAGGCTGTTGTATTTGAGGAAATAACAAAAAATCCTCTTCTGGATAGACTAGGGTAGTCGGACCCGTTGATTGTGGAAGTGGAGAAAATTCGGTTTCTACAAAGGTAACATTCCGAGTGAAAAAATATCTCTTCAAGACAGGAGAATAACACCGATACCCTTTATGACCTTTAGGATACCCAAAAAAAATTGTATTGCCTTAGGATCTAACACCGATAGGGTTGGTCGGATATTCCGAACATAACAAAAGCAGCCAAAGATTCTGAGAGGCAGAGAAAATGGCTCTCGTCCAGGAAAAAACCTAGAAAAGGGAGTGCTACCATTGAAAACTGACAATGGCATGCGGTTAATAAGATAACAAGCAGTAAGAACCGCATTCGACCAAAATCTCTTGGGAGTACGTGCTTTAAACATAAGAGCACGTGTTGTTTCCAAGAGATGGCGATTCTTGCGTTCGGCAACACCATTTTGTTGTGGTTTGTACGCACAAGAGGTTTGGTGGATGATGCCATTGCCGGCCAGATGTCTATCGAGATCACGAGATAAATACTCACGGCCATTGTTACTCCGAAAAATTTTGATTGGAATACCAAATTGTGTTTTTATTTCGGCATGAAAGTTGCACCAAATGTTAAACAATTCAGAACGATTTTTCATCAGATAAACAAAAGTGACACACGAGTAATCATCAACAGAAGTAACAAAATACTTAAAATCCATTACTGATTCAATCGGATAAGATCCCCATATATCATAATTCACCAACTCAGAAGGAGCGAAAGCAATTTTATTTTGACTCACCGGATAGGAAACCCGGTGATGCTTAGCTAAACTACATGGTTCACAATGAAAAGAAGCAGAAATATCTAAAGATGGGTACATTTTCTGGAGAGCTTGGGATGATTGATGGCCTAACTGACAATGTAACTCGAAAGGATCGAGTTTCATGCCGGCACAGACAACAGAAGAAGTTGCGTCAAACAGGTACAAACCTCCAGCCACATGCCCCTTACCGATAGTCTTTCCAGTTTTCAGGTCCTGAAAAACACAACCATCAGAAGAAAAAAAAAAAGGTTACCGAGCAATGAAGTTCACGAGTAATTTGACTAATAGAAATTAAACTGAACGGATTTTCCGGTGTAAGTAATACAGAATTGAGTGACAGTCCAGAAGAAAGACTGGCAATTCCACGACTTCGGACTGTCAGGGAACCTCCATTGGCAACAGTAATGCCAGAAACACGACGTACAGGTACATAACCATGTAACATATCTGCGTCATCAGTCATGTGAGAGGACGCACCAAAGTCAATTACCCACTGCTTGGGTTTCACTATGCACGCGACTGAGTATCCGGCTGTGGATCCAGACGTAGAATCTTCACCACGACGTTGAACCTGGAAATCAAGGAACTTTGTATATGAGTCCAAAGTCATCTAAATAGATCAGACACCATCATCAGGAGCATCAGTCGTGATATTAGCAGCAGGTGGTTTAGTGCATTGCCAATAGAAATAGCCAAGCTGACCACAGTTAAAGCAAGTGCACGGTCTTCCTCCATCACGACCGCCATTGTCACGTCCTCCATCTCGACCAGCATTTCGACCACTACGACCACCACGGAATCTTGTACGAGCTGCACCAAGAGCAGAGCAATCAGCAGGAGTATCACCCGGAGTGGTCTCAACTACTTTTGCTGCCCGAAGGACATGATAGTGTGCTTCCAACAGGGACGGTACATCAGATCCAGCAATAATTTGAGAACGAACAGAGTTCGCATCAGAACGGAGAGAGACAAGATAAGTCATGACATGAAGCTTCTCACGTTGAGCCCTTGCTTCATTAATATCCGACGTAAGAGGTAATACGCGGTCAATCTCATCCGTCATAGCCTTAAAGGTCCGGAAATGGTCTTTATGAGATTTGTCTTCTTGATTTGTTCGGTATATACCAACGACCAAGTCATAGATACGAGACAAATCGCGTTTATTATCAAACGCCGCCGCCAGTACCTCCCATAACTCCTTCACGGAGTCCGTATTTTGAACCATGTCTTCCACCGATGGTTCCATGGAATTCATCAACTGTGTAAACAGTCGACTGTCATCTGTCTCCCATTGCTCAAAGATGGAATCATCTTCTGCTGGAGGGTTGTCAGTCAGATGTTTGGACAACTGCATTCCTCGAAGTGTCTTCTCGACCTTCTTTCTCTATGTCGAGTAGCCCTCTGGTCCTTCCAACCATCGATCAACAAGTCGAATGGAGAAAATCGTCGTGCTAGTGCTCGCTAGTGTGTTGCTGACACTAGTATTTGTGGCACTGCTATTCGCCGTAGAGTCTGTCATCTGTCAGAGTTCTTGATTCGACTGTCGATTTGTTCTTTCCAACTTGATAAACACAGCAACTCTGCCATAGCGCTAAAAACAGAGCCAGAATCGGCATACGCGCATAGGAAGCAGAGAGTGTGAATCACAAGCCAAGACAGAGAGATGACCCATGTTAACCTCTGTTAGATCCTGGTGTAAAGATCAAGGTAAGAAACAAAGATTCATGCACAACAAACCATGTGTGCTCTTTGTCAAATTTTCGAAATAATCATTAAGGGTCAGAGGTTCAGCAAACAACCATATGTTTACCCTCTGAGGATTCCAACAATAATTTTTTTTAAACTAAATTAGGGTTTGGAGGGATTGGGTGGCTGCTGGTATAAGAAGGAAAGGGTTAGGGTTTTGAGCCATGGGAGGGGCAACAGGGTCGACAGGGGAGGGGGGCAGCAGGGTCGACAGGGGAGGGGGCAGCAAGTCGAAGGGGGGCAGCAGGTCGGCAGAGGGGGGGCTGACGGGGGGGCAGCAGGTCAACAGAGGGGCAGCTGAGAGGGGGGGCAGCAGGTCGGTGGGGGTTGCTGACGTCGGGGGGGGAGGAAGGCAGCAGCATGTGGGGCAGCGGCAGGAGAGGAGTTTGGCAGCTAGGGTTTAGGGTTTTGTGGAGAGAGAGAGGGTGGTGGATGACGGCTAGGGTTTTGGCTCTGATACCATGTAGAATTGAAAATAATAGGATGATCTATTATTGATGAGAGACTACATATATATAGGAGAGACTAGCCCCCTCTCCTATTATTCTAAGCAATGTGGGACTAAAGCCCATTAACTAATAACTCTAATATAACACTTAACATAGTGCTTGTTTCTCATTAGCTTTGAATTGGATAATTTTAACTTAAAGAATCATTCACCTGCAATGCAATAGGTACTATTGATTATTTACTTGCTTTTAGATAAAGTACACCCGGAACATATAGTTTTGAATCGAAGCATTAAATATGGATGAATGTTGTGAATTTATAGAACACATCTTCGAGAACAATGATGGTTATAGTGTCGATAAGGAATCTTATTGGCAAATTGTAGCATGTCGATCTCCGGCATGACCGGATCACATACGACGACTTTATGTTTCCCATTATTCTCTTCTTCTTTTAATGTTTCCCTTATCGCACATTGTAGCATGTCCACGACGCGACCAAAGCGTACTTGTAAACATTGTTTCTTCACATTCTCTTTTTCTTTGAAATTTTTACTTTGCTGAATTAACCAGGAGAGAGAGAGCCCAATGTTGGTAATGAACAGTATTGACCGGTATAGGTGGGCCCGGTATCAGATTCGGACAAGCCAAAACCAATATGATACAGTCAGTATGTATCAGTTTTCTCAGATAAGCAAAGTGATTTCAACCTCTAATCTTATAGTTGCAGAATCATCAGCATGCCCCCTCTCAAGATGGTTGTCCATCTTGCTGTAGACTTCCCATGTTGCATACTTGGCCGAATGCGTCGGAGAGACATGCACTGAGAAATGAGACATAAGGTCCAAGATATGAGAGCTGCATGGGACTTTAAAAAGAAGCCCTTCTATCATGCATGCAAATTCTAGACTGAATTCCAACCACAACTGACTCTAGGTTGATGATAGACAACATCCTGATGCACATAGTGTCTATATCCTGACCAAATTAAAGTCTACCTCGAAATCTGGAGTGCATCTTTTTGCTTTCATACTTTCCGGAGGGCAGAGGACAAGCCCACCGTGTTTCATTAGTAAAGGAACCATCCTACATCATCTATTAAATCCACAGTTTGCAGTATCGGCCGATAACGATCTGATACGGTCGATAACGATACGGTTTGGCATGTCCCGATCCGATACCGCTGATACCCGGTACTGACCGATACCGACATTGAGGGTCTCTTTTCCAGTCAAGGGCAAAGAAAATTGAACGAAAAAGACTAATTAGCAAGAGCGTAAAAATATAGTAAGGTTGTAAAAGCATGTAAAAGATGAAAACTTATCTATCGTATGTAAACCAACTGCCAAGAGTGACTAGTATTTCATTCAATTTCAAAACTGCTAAGAAACAACACTAGAAATACTTCAAATTATGTCTAAATTTATAAAAATATACTTTCTAAAATGTTAATTATTTGATTTTCGATACCAAAAATCCGATACTCCGATCCGAAACTGCCGATACTACCGATACCGTCGATCACAATACTCATAGGAATGATCCGATACCGATTCTGATACCGATATTGCGATTTAAATCTCCTTAACAGAGTAAAAACAACTAATACAAAGACAACCTATATAAACACAACAGATCCTCTTGAAATTGGTTCAGGGAAAGTGCTACAAAATAACAACTTTGTCACCCTCTAGTACTTTCGAGTAAGAAAAGAGAGCTATATTTCCCTTTTGGATTCATCACTGCCACTCTTGTCATCTATAGCTTCAATATCAGTAGTTTGGGTAGTTTTGGACTCCAATTCCAATCCTAAATGACCTAAACCTTGTTCTCCACCGCAGCAATATCCACGGGCTCCTCCTGTGGCACCAATGTAACGTTCTATCCAGATAGTCTTGTTACCTTTACCGATCAAGATGTCCGTCACGAATACCACCTCTTCTACATGGCATCCAAATCTCTCAAATGGTCAGTTGACTATTTCCAGAGATTTGTCGTCAACGATCTCTTCAATTGTTCGTGTGAGCCTCACCAACGCTCTGCCATCAACCATCAATTGTGAAACCATTGTGCGTCTCAACAACCAACACCATCAGCACAGACTTGGAGCAATAATCCTATCCAAGCCAATTCAATTGCCGCCCAAAACATCCGAAATGCCGTTTGTGGTACTTGTGTCATCCTATGTGCTTCTCACCTCAAAGCTCTCTACTATCCTCATGCATCACTACTTTGATCTCTAGTGAATACGAACCCCTTATCATCCTTTTGATCTATTGGAGTTAGAATAAGAATAGGTTAGACCATGCTAGTCTCTCCAAAGTTTATTCTAGATAGCTTATAAATTTGATCTTTTGACTCTGATTCAAACTAATCCAAACTAAAAACTGATAGTGGAAAAAGACGATCAGTTTTAGAATTCAGCAGAAACTTACTAGCATATAAGACATACAGCAATTTCAAATGTGAATATGGTGCTCCATTGAGGAGGAAAAAAGAAGAGATGTCACTTAATTTTCTCATTAACAAACAAAAGAAAAAATAGGCATTTTTTTTAATGGAATCAGCGTCATTTCTGTAGAAAATATAGAATTATATTCATAAGTTCTACATATTAAAAAACTTATAAGAAAATCTGAAATACAGTGTATGAAATATCTCTCAAGACACAACCAGTCTAAAGTTAGTCAGAACTGAGTTCCAAACAGATCCCAAAGGATGGTTACTTACGAATCATACACGTAAGTCCACGAGGACAAAAGAAGCCCTCGCAACATGGGCGACAGTCAAGAGTTCTAGCAGGCATAGAAGTCTTGTAATCTTGAAGCTTGACTTTCTGTTTAGAACCAACACTGCATCCCCATCCTGGCTCACAGCCCGAAACCCATGAAGTTAGATTACAGTTCAGGTTAGGTTTTAGATAGTTGTTTTTTCCCGTATTTTGATAAAAGTTGTTGAAGTAGAACATAATCTCCACTGCCGTACATAACCGTCGACCAAGATCCCCTGATACATCCAATTACACCCAGAAATGAAGTCAGGTATGCATGTAGTTCTCTCAATGTAAACTACCACAGAAAGGTGTGTGATACTAGGCATTAATTTATTGAATTCAACAATAAAAACAAATGGCATATAGCATTGCATTATGAACTAAGGGCATAATGCAAAATGAACTGATGAAAGATTCTCTGAGGTAAGTATTTTCGACAGACAACAGCAATATGATAATATAATGGAAGAACTTCAAATTAGAAATGCTCCATTCACCATAATGGAAGAATTTAACACTGATACACCATTTACCAGGTAATCATTCCTTCTCTTCTATGAAGTAAAACCTCCAATAGTGGAAATGTGCATATCCTATATATCAGATGGCCCATCCAAATTGATTAGTAACCCCCTCATTCATAATTCTTGTATGCAAATTTCCATAGTTAACATACCCATCTTTGGCCTTTCCTTCTCAAATACTTCCAAATAATACCTTCTCTCTAAAGTGGACATTGTCTTCGAACAAGAGAAGCACATTTTTTCCAAATACAACAGTTTATACTATCTGCACTTTTGCCAATTTCTTGACAGGCACTGTTCTAAAAGGCGGTCTAGGCGTCCGCCTAGGCGGCACATAGGCGCTAGGCGCCTAGTGCCCGCCCGATGCCCGCCTAGGCGCCCACCTAGATCCCCCGACGTCTGATTATGCATGTTTTGGGGTTTTATGAACTTTTTCTACAATTTTCAGTATATTTTTTAGATTTTTATTTTATTTCTGAACCGCCTAGATCTAGGGAACCGCCTAGGCGGGCTAGGTGCTAGGCGGGTGCCCGCCCAACTAGCGCCTAGCGCTTTCCACAACTTTGCTGACAGGTACTTTCATATTTCAAAATAGTGTGCTTGAATGCAAGTAAGCTAAGCAATAACTAATGAAGTTACTGCATTTGCAATATCTAGAAATCTGGATAACAAAATCACACCTTGTCATGGGTCTATGAGACTACAAATTTGTTAAATGTTCACCTTGACGAAAATTTTCTTTAAGTTATACAATTTTGATGGCTACTATGATGTGATTGATACTCATACCTCTATGACAGATCATTTGCTTGACTGTTTCCATATATCTCCTGATAAAGGGGTTAATGAATTTTGTCGTTTCCCCTTTCATACAATTTCCATATTAATATCTTAATTTGCCAGACAACGTGCAAGCCGTGGGGCCTGATATATTCCTAATTTGTACAAAAATGAAAAATCAAATATTTATATCTAATTGGATGAAATGATGTTAATTTGTGTATGATTATGTTTTATGGAAGGCTTTTTCCCATATGACGACATAATTACTGAATTTTGAAATGAAAACTAACATTGACCCCACTAGTACTTTAAAGCGCAATGTGAGCCAAATTAGTGAACTAAGCCTACCCCTCCATCCCCCAAACCCAAAATAAAGACAAGTGGCATACCTTGCTCCCAAACCCGTTCCATGACACCCGGCATTCCAGGTAACTATGACACAGATACGACATTGTTTTGTATGTCCCCTGGTGTACCGTGGACTCTATGTGTCATGTATGATGTGTACGACATGGCACAAGCATGGTACAGATATTTTGAGTGTTTGTGCTTCCTAGCCCTCATTGTTAATAGTGAATTACTTTGCTTGTTGGATCAATGTGGTCATAAGCCATTGCGATGTAACCATTGATCTTATATCTTCTAACCGTTCTCCACTGTCTCTCTTCTTCCACTCTTATTTCCAAATCTTCCTCATCCATTGAAAACTAACAAATCTAAATCCATCCTCACATCACATCTTTTTGTGTTGAAGAGTTGCTACAATGTCTATCTAGGAAGCACGGGCACTCCAAAAATCCAATACTGTTGAATTTTATGAACGCTCTGATAGCATGTTGGTTCTTAATAAGACCAATGTTAACTTTTAGTTGGCGACCGAGAAAATGAAGAAAAAGAAACCTCTCTAAACTATATTACAATATTCGAAAGGTACTACATAAACAGAAGACTTTCTACTACTTATTGGCCCTCTTCATGCTTATGTGTATACAAACCAGCAGGTCCTTCTATAAGCAGCATTAGCTGACCTACTAACCATGCTACTACAAGCCAAACCATACATACATACATCCACATATGTAAACCTACTTTGCTTTAAAGTAGGAATGCTAGCTTACCAAGATAGGACCCACCAAATAAAGCTCTAATTAAATAATAGGACTAAGTAATAACTAATTGATTAGCTATAGTAGAAAATTGGTTTGTATATTCTCAACATCCTCCCTTAAACCAATCCCTTTGTCTCGTGCATTCCGAGCAATCTCCAGAGCTTAATGTACAACTCTAGCTATAACGACTTAATGAATATGTCGACAACTTGATCTTCGCTCTTGCAATAGAGTAACTCGACTTCGGCTGAACCCGGTCTTCTCGCCACCTTGACCTCTTGCAATATATTTTTTTGGACCGCCTTTGAATTTGTCCAAGCTCTTCAAAAAATCTCATGAGACACCTCGCACGACACATGTCGTTATAATTACAAGCTCAACTTTAGCGGTAGACAAAATCAAAATCATATTTAGTTTCCAACATCCCCTCTTAAACTTGATTTTGTGTCTCCAACTCCTCAACCAATTTACGCCTTTCAACACGTATGCCAACTCTTGCTATCTTTGAAACCGTTTGTCCATCTTGATTCTTTGGTAAGTTCTTTTAAGAACGTCACTAGCAACTTTTTGCAACATTTTTTTTCTTTGTTTGGTAAAGATCTGCTTGCACGTGTTCTTCCACGAACTTGTCCCTTGTTCTGACCTTTTTCTCAAACTCTTTGAGGCAAACCTGTTGGAGCTTGTTTTTCTCCTCTTATAATTCATACATTTATCATTTTCATCATAAGTGCTTTTGTTTTGTTTTTTTATCATCCAAGTTGACAATCTTGACCTCTAGTTCCTCCATGTCATCGACTATGCCTACATTGCTTTCATCTTTGAAACCATTATGATCTCTCACCAAAATAACTTTTCTTTCAATAACTCTCTCCATTAGCACTTGTCGTTTGTTAATCTTTTTCTCATGAACTTACAAAGATCCCACAAATTAGGACGCTTTAAGACCGTCTCTCATGCTATCCAATTCTAAATTTTTGGGATGTTGATAATCAGACCTCTGTAATAGGATGGTTGTACCCTTGTGATAGGATGCTTATTTCTAAGTCGAGTGCAACTTTCGCTTGATCAATACTCGATGTCTATATCTCCATATTCTGATCAATATGTGAGGGCTCTATTTCCATGGTTTGATCACAACTTAAGGGCTACACCTCTTCAAAGATTAGTTTTGCCTGAATATTTTATTTTTCTCTTTTTCCTTGTGTATCTTCTAAATATGCTCTCAAAGTTCCTTTGATATTTCAGCGCCTAAAATCATTCCACATGTATATTCATCAACTCTTTGATAGATGAATAAACAAGCTCCACTATACTTCCTCTTCGACTCCTTTCAATGAGGCTTTATTGCTGGACTCTTCATATACTTTCTCTGCAATCTCTTACATACCTTGTGAGAGTAGCAACTCCTTCTAAAGCTCCAATTTTCTTAATTGTCTTCTGCGAGTCGAGGCTCTGTAATTGAAACCACATGTCTTCCATCTTTCCCAAAAATGATGAAACTCGAACTACGAAGCAGGTTGGTAACAATCACTTAGTTACGGAACCACCCATCTCTAACAACAATAATAATGATCTACAATGAGGTTGTTCTTCTGTTCTAATACTATGTTGAATTTTACGAACGCTTTGATACCATGTTTGTCCTTAATATAACCACTGAACCTTTAGTTGTCGGCCAATAACAGTAAGCAAAAGAGACTTTTCTAAACTATATTACAGTATTCAAAAGGTACTACATAAAGAAAAGACTCTCTACTAGTTATTCTCTCTTCATGCCTATATGTATACAATCCAGCAGCTCCTTTAAGCAGCATGTAGATGACCTAGTAACCATACTACCACCAGCCGAACCATCCATACATCCATATATGTAAACCCACTTTGCTTTAAAATACGAATCCTAATAGGACCCATCAAATATAACTCTAATTAAGTAGGACTAAGTAACAATTAGTTGATTTGCTATAACAGAGAAACGGTTTATACATTTTCAACAAAATTGGTGTCATTTCGTGTCGGACATATAACAAATACGAAACAAACACTCCATAATACAGTAAGAAATGCAAAAAGGGGACCCGTGCCGCTTTGTGGCGCACGTGTAGGACACAAATACATACACTCCAGTCCATAAATCCGCTAGGACACCTCAAAAAGCGTAGCTATATCACATCATGTCATACATGTATCGGACACGACACAGACACTCCAAAATACACTCGGACATATCCGTGTCGTCGTGTCCACGTCATGCCATACCATATTTGTATCCATGCAAAATAGATGTCCATGCCTAAAGAATTGAAGCTAGTTACCTTTGGTTTCCTTGGCGCAATTGACCAAGAACCGAGGGTCCGACTTGAAATTGAACGCGCCGTTCCAATCCTTGTCCCTAGAAAACAAAAAATAGAAGCACCAGTCAGTCCACATTTTCCCAGTGAACGGTCCGATATTGATTAGTATGCTGTTTACAGTATTATTTTGCATACAAATCCTTGACGCAGTAGCCAAGCCGGTTCTTGATCTCGGGCTTGAATGTGGTGGCGAGGCCGGAGAGGCGATCGGCGATGACGCCGGCGAGCAAAGAGAGGGACTTCGGGTCGGTGCCGCTGTAGTCCTCGTCCTGGCAGCAGCAGGGAGAAGACAGGTGGAGGAAGATGATCGCAACGCCGAAGGAGTTCGATCGCCATTGGCGGGAGAGTTCAGCTGGCATTGGAGAATTGCAGCGGCGTGGTGTTGGGAATGGCGAGGTATGGGCTTGTTAGATTAGGGTTAGGGTTAGGGTTAGGGTTAGGGTTAGGTCGGAGGGAGAAGGAGTGGTGAGTGGGAGTAGAGGGGAAGGGGTGGAGGAGAGAGAGAATAGGCGACATTGTAGAGAGAGAAGAGAGAGAGGGGGCATCTGAAAAGATTGCCGGAAGTTGAAAACGGATTCAACGCCGCAGGCGAGAGGAGGGAAAACAGGAATGATATGGTAGATTTTGCATAAACACCCCTCAAAAGAGTTTCATTGCTTATATTATAAGCTATTTTGCAAACAAAAAGAGAAAGAGAAATGCTATATCTACAACCCCCTACAACCGAGAGATTAGCGTCCATTGAGGGAAAAGGTGAGAGATAAGACCGTATGAGACCATGTTAGTAGGGATAGAATATGTTATAAGAAAGTTATAAATATTTAGTTGTAAACTTAGTATTATTAAAACAAAAATTAGGGTAGATTATGTTTGACTTATTGATGGTGCCCAATAAAAAGACAATATTCTAATCCTTGGAGATCTCAAAAGATTTATATGTGAGATGTTGTAGCCAATTAAGATTTTTTTTTTTAGAAGGATTAATAAAAAAGAGTTTATCTTTCACTTTCTTCTCTTTCTTAGACGAGTTCTTAAAAACTTATTAGTCTTCAGCCTGCAACAAGTTATTAGCACGTAGCTCTACCACAAAGGCTCATGTTTCGTGATCATCCTCAAACGAAAATAGTAAGTAGATCTTAATTCGCGTCCCGAAAAAGAAAAGATTGTACGTCAGACGTTAGAAATATGTTACTATAGAAAGAGAGGAATAAAAGGCTACAAGTAAGGAAGATGTTACAATTGGTTTAACAAATTAAACTAATAGAATGTAAATGGTCTTATTATCTATATCTAAATATATTTCTATCTAAGAATCTATATATTAGCCTATATAATCCAAATACACTACTATTTGGATTATATAATAGTATAGATAGTTCTCCATCATATTTGTAGAATACCTAATTAGCTATACATCACGTATTTCTACATTTTTCTTACATACATTTAGGAACAATCCAAAAGAATTTGTTTTTAATGAGCGATACAAAGCTAGTCTCGTACATATTTGAGTAGACTGAGTATTTTATATAACGTCTACCCGTATAATAGTGGGAGCCTCTTTTGGTTGCTTCAAAGAAACGCAACTAGGTTTGACTGGAGACGTCGGACTCACAATCGGACTAGGATGAGCCTAGGTTTCGGATCGGATCGGACTGGATCTATCTTATGGGTCCATATATGTGACATAGTACATTCCAATATAGTGGATTGGGTCAGTTCGGAACTATGATTAATTGGGCCGGATTGACTAATTTTTCTTGCCGGAATCTGTCGATCCGGCCCAATTGACAGATCTAAGTGCTCTTAACATTTGCCCAATTTATATGCTTCCAAATTCTTCTGTACATCTCTGATTCATACATTTACAACAAAAAAAAAGCTGAATAATGTTCAGCATTTTGAGAATTTAGTAATGGTTTCATGAGATATTATATCCAGTTTTCTACCAATTCTCATCAGACTTGTCGACTTGTCGATGGCATTGCTCATGTACTCCTCCAGCGGCCACGCCAACTCTCCAGCTGCGCTTCCATCGCGCCCGCCTCCTTGGCGCCGACGTACTGCTGCACCACCATCACCGATGCCGTCGTTCCGAAGTCCGGCGAGGCAAGCAGGTCCCCTACGGGCCCCAGCTCGGGACACTCCGACCACTCCGTCAGCCCCGACGTCAGCTTCGACGCCCCCTTCCCCTGGGACCTCCCAACAATGTACAAATCATGCAGGCTGCTGCCGCTAATCGACTGCACCGCCGCGACCGTCTCCTCCCCGTTGTTAACCACAATCTCGGTGTACTCCATCGACTCGCAGCTCAGGTGTCGTAGCCTGAACTCGCTGACGTACTGCTCATCGAGCGCTCTTTCCTCCTCCTCCTCCTCCTCCTTGGGGTCGCTGGCTACTACTCCGGACACGAACCTCACTACAGTGAGGGATACACTGGGGTGGTCAGCCATTCTTCGTGCGCAGGCCATGGCCTCGCGGTCGTCTGGCCCGCCGAAGAATAGGAGAGCGACATTATGCGGAGTGCCACGGCCAGCCTTTTTCCCGAGAAAGCGGTCGATGAAGATTGCGACCGAGCAGGGCGCGCGTTTGAGGACGTTCTTGTTGACGGCGCGGATGGCGGGCTCCGGGGCCTCCATGTTGCCGTCGACCGTCTGGAGCTTGTGGAAGGGGAGGATGATAATGTCGGTCTGCTTGTCCTCGGCGAGATGGCAGACGTCCTCGTGCATCTCGGAGTAGGGGGATATGGAGGTAAGGACCTGCAGAGACACGCCGCCGGCGTGCTGCTCGTAGGCCTCGAAGGAGGAGACGATGTGCTCGGACTGCGCCTGGTGGCGGGTAAAGTGGCAGTTGCGCTTGCGGTCGTTGATGCGGTTGTGGGTGATGAGCATGGCCGAGGCACGGCCGGTGAGCTCGACGAGGTGGAGGGCGTAGATGGAGACGGGGGACCTCTTGGTGGGGTTGGAGAGATCTAGGAGGGCGATGGTGGACGGGACGCTGCGGCCATTGTGGACACATGCAAGTATGCGGAGCTGCTGTCCAAGCCTAGCGAGCATAAGGTTCCGGCTCTGGCGCTCGCCGGCCAGCCTTCGAGAGGGCTTGTAGTTAGCTACCACCACAGGAACAACCATAGCCGTCATCAAGGAGGCTGAGATCAGCAGCACGGTCCACGTCTCTGGGTTCACAACCTGCAGTCCCCATGTTCAAAACAAATTAATAAACTTAGCAGCGAGCGTCCGTCCATGGTGATTGAACTTGCTAGTGTACATGATCAGCTATATATAGACTGACTTACATTTGGATTCTTGGAGATGCTCATCAAGGTTATGACGACGAATCCCTTGACGTTCATGAGGAAACCGAGCGAGAGGCTTTCATGGAACGGCATGTTACAGTAGAGGGCGAGGAGAGTTGTGACGAGAACCTTTATGGTGCAAGCGAGAAGGAAGGTGCAGACGAGAACGACGACGTGTTTGGGGTCGACGACGTTGCCCAAGTCCATCTTGAGCCCGCTGGCGGCGAAATAGATGGGCATCAGAAATCCGGTCACAAGGTCCTCCATCCTCTCGATAAGGTGGGTGCCGTGGGGCTCCAAGGGGACGGCGAGGCCGTACAGGAACGCTCCGAGGA
Organism: Iris pallida; assembly: GCA_029216955.1. Lineage (NCBI taxonomy): Eukaryota > Viridiplantae > Streptophyta > Magnoliopsida > Asparagales > Iridaceae > Iris > Iris pallida. The sequence continues at coordinate 4,268,721 of JANAVB010010797.1, read as the reverse complement.
CGAAGTGCACGCTGATGGAATCCGCGACGAACCCGGCAAGCGGCACCCCCATAAGGATGATGCCCGCGTGCACGTCGCTCATCCGTTCCCCCTCGGGGGTCAGGCCGCAGAGCCACACCATCACCGGCCGCACCACGGAGAGGCAGACGAACACGAAGAGGAGGAGGGAGGGTACGATGTACTCCATCCGCATGATGGCAGAACCTGCGTAATCTCCAGACTCGGCCACCCCGCTGAAGTAGACCTTGAAGCTGACGAGGACCCAGGAGAACAGCTCGGTGATCATGGACGCGGAAATGGACAGATGGCCGAGCTCGGAGTTGAGCATCTTGAACTCGTTGAGGACGCGGGCCACGACGGGGAAAGGGGTGATGGAGAAGGCAATGCCGAGGTAGACGTAGAACAGGGGGTCGGCGGCGTTCTCGGGGAACAAGTGGCGGAAATGGTAGGCAGAAGCGGTCGTGACCAAGAAGGGGACGAGGATGCTGGCTATGCCGATCACAGTAATCTTGTGTCCTAGATGCTTCAGCACTTTGACGTCCAGCTCCACTCCGACCATGAAGGCGAAGAGGAGGACGCCCAAGTTCGACGCGGACGACAGGATGTGGATGCTCCTTGCCGGGAATAGGTTCACATATTTGTAGGTCCTCCCCAGTACCGTTGGCCCTAGCACCAGACCTGCCTGCAATTTCACAAATTTAGACGTAAGTTACGTTCAATAATGCTCTTCACGTGGGATCCTACTATCTAATGACCAGGGCCGGTCCGGAAGGTTGGGTTGTCCTATGACCCTTATAGTAAGGAGAGGAGAGGAGAGGAGAGGAGAGGAGGATTGTCTAAATCCGAAGTCTTGTCTGACTTGTCCCCTGAACCTGCCGCCCTGCTAAAGACTCATATTGTTGGGGGTAAACATTTAGTACTTACGAGGATCTCGGCGACGATCACTGGCTGGCGCAGAGGCCTCAGAATGGAGTGGAGGATGCGGGTGAGGACGGTGACGAGCAGCAGCTGGATGAACAAGAGGGGGAGGGTATACTTGAGGGGGTTGTCTCCGAGCCATATCCCGTTGGTCGCGGTCATCAAAGGGGAGAAGCAGTCGATGCCTGCGAAGGAGAACTTTAGCTTACTCATATCCATATCCTTCTTCACCAACGGGTTAGCAATGGATATGTTGACAGCCACGAAAGGAGGCTGTGAATAGGAGGAGGAGGAGGAGGAGGAGGAGGAGGAACGGATGGGGAGTATGGGGGAAGAGGAGGGATACATATACATTCAAATGTCAGTTGAAATTAATGTAAAAATGGGTGGGAAGGAGTTGCATGGGGAGTAATCTGTTGCAACTTGTAGGCATTATTAGAAACCGAGTAACCAACGCTAGCAAGATTGACAAAGTACTATTGCTGTAACTTCTTGCTAGATTACGGGCCTACATAACAGGTCCCGCCTAAAAACACATATACTATTCATAAACAACATGAAAATTCTAGATATGCATGTTTTTTTGCTTCTAAATTTTGGGGCGTTTATTCTTCGTAATCAGTTGACTTGACTCGGATCATAATCTCAAATCTATGTACTCCTCCACTTCAAACGCGTTGTCGCATTCCGCTTCCTATGTACGAAAATAAGATCACGTGAGGAAAGCCAATGAGTATTACGGTAGTAAGAGTACAAATCCTTACCATGATAACGCTTTGGGCTTATATCCACTACATACCATCTTATAGTTAAATACATACGGGATAATTTAGCAAATATTCTCATTCTAAATGTCGAAACTAACAAATACTCCGACTATTTTTTTATCTATCAAATACCCCCACTTCCATGTAAAACATAAGGAAAAAAAATTAAAAAGTGGGGGTATATCTTAAAATTTTAATTTATTTCATACTAAAGTGGGGGCATTTGCTAGATAAAAAAAATAGTGGAGGTATATGCTAGTTTCAACATTTGGAATGGAGGTATTTGCTAAATTATCCCAACATATATTGTCACGACCCGCACCCTAGGTAGGGGCACAAGTGCGTGACAGCGCCCAGCCTACACCGTAAAAACAGCGTAGAACGCTGTAGGTCTATTAGCTAACAAACAGTATATAATAACCTGTCATCTCCGCACGGAGAATATAATATGAAATACTGATAAACTCAATCACAATCTAGAAGGGAGAATCATGGCACGAAAACTAGATAGATATAATCACAAGTGCAAAATCCAACTCAACAGAGAGAAAGAGTCACAGAGTAATATAGTTATACAATCCCAAATATAATATCATAAGCATAAGTAGCAAGCTGGAGACAAGATCCAGTCCAAAAATCTACTCTAACTAAACTAAGCTAGAGGCTCGTCGGGCGGAGCTAGGCCCTGCTGAACCAAGGTCTCCAAGTCTAAGCCCACTACGTCAACCGGACCGTAGTAGGTACAGTAATCCTCCTAACCGTCATCTGTAATATTTTGTCAACATATCCAGTCAGGGTGGAACGAGTACAATCAACTAACAACAGTTCACAAGATATGACAAAAGCTATAAGACTGTAAATAGAGAGTATATACAAGAAATCATGGAATGTACATGTGAGTATCATGGCATGGTAAGCTGTAAATCTAGAGCTAGAACAAGGCAAGTAAAACTGATCATGGCATGTACAAGAATCAAGAATCATCTATCTAGGTGTGTGAGTACTAGCTACAATATGTGGCCGGTTTGGGACATTGCACAATAGTAACAGGCCTGGCTAACCATACGTGGGGTGTATGATCAACACTCACAATCAATCAATGCACAATGGGTGCACAATAGGCTTTGACCACATATCTACACTAATACTCCCCCGCCCCCGACTGGTAGAGTGGATCCAAGCAAGACACGTTACGACACGGGATTCTGCGAGAAGGGAGAAAGTCTCCTCGAGAATCGGTGTCCATATACTGTACAAGAACTACAAAGGGGCTTGCACAAGATATACCAAGATAACGAGGAATAACATCTCATGTCGGGATCCATGAATACCAATCCGTGTGACCAATGTGTCGAGAACAAGCATATCTACACTAATCACATAAATTATAACAATTATCGTAAATTGGAAAAGTTATCAGATAATGTACTCGCCTGTGATGTGATGGATAAGTCGACTGAGTCCAAGAAAAGTGCCTCGAAGACCTATAGATGGAATACTGTATCAATATAATGGTTTGAAGTAAAATTAAGTCATACTGAGTCAAACTAAGTCAAGACACGTCAAACTAGGTCAAACTAAATCAAACTAGATTGTACAGGGTCAATCTAAGTCGTATTAGGCCTAACAAAGTCAAACTAGGTAAATACAAGTCAAACAAAATTAAACTAGGTCGATTTAAGTCAACGGTTGACTTACAGTTGACTTTTGGTCAATTGGTCAACTCTGGTCAATCCCAGGTCAACTCTAGGTCAAATTTGACTAACATTGACTAACAGTTGACTTTGGGTCAACTGGTCAAGTTTGGTCAAGTTCTAGTAAATTTTAGGCTACGGTTGACTTCCGGTTGACTTTTGGTCAAAAATAGTCAACCGTGGTCAACCAAGATCAAAACTAGTCCAAGTCCACTATTCCTAACCATTACCAACCATAAAATCCTAGTTATAGCTATATCTTAAAGTATTAAACCCATATGTTGTGAAATGGGTATTATCCCAACTTATCCCGTTTACCCTTTCCACTTTAACACTAAGGCCAAGTAGCTTTTCCTTAGGAGTTTCACTCCCGGCTTCCTAGGGTAGTAGGATACTAACCTATACTAACATTACCTACCAAGTTTCCTAGGTAAGGTGGACATCCAGTCCATCTTACGGTCCATGTTGTTCAACTCACCCTTTACCTTGGTAAAATCTCACTTTAGCTTCTAACTCCCACTCTAGGCTTTCCTACTTTATTCTTAGCTTTCCTCCACTCTCTATTATGGTATTTAAACCCTCAACTAGAATCTCGATACCGTATCACGGTATCTTGATATTGAAAAGTCAAAAAGGATAAACTTGCATTACCTTAGGATAGTGGGGATTCATGAGATACCAATTTGGTATCTCATGGATACCACATAAATCTAACTCTAACCCTTAACCAATCTAGTTAAACCTAACTAGAACTCACTCACTAACTTCTAACACCATCTACTCTTTCCTCATTCTAACTCACTATCTAACTATTTCCTAACTTATCTCATATCTCCCAACTTCTAACCAATATCCCCCTCTTCTAATTCCTCACCAAGACCCACTCTAACTCACTCAAGCATACCCACTTATAGGCCATTTAGGGGGGTATATATATGGTATATATATGGGTATATATAGGTTTATATATGGGTATATATAAAGGGAGTTTAATGGGGGGTTAAAGGGGGTCGGAGGGGGGGGGGGGGTTTAAGCTGCTGCTGCTGCCAAATGCTGCTGCTGCTGCTGCTATTAGCTGTTGTTTTGGGGGGGGGGGGCAGCAGCCCCTAATCCCCCCTTGCTGCTGTGGTTGCTCCTCTTCCTTCTCACCCTATATTCTCTTCTCCTCTATTCTTTTCCTCTCTAATTCCTCTCTATATCTCTCCTCTATCTCACTATATATCTCTCCTTTATCTCTCCTCTATCTCACTATATATATATATATATATATATATATATATATATATATATATATAAAATATATATATATTGTGTGTGAGTGTGATATATATATATATATATATATATATATATATATATATATATATATATATATATATATATATATATATATATATATATATATAGACACACAAACACAAGGATACATAAATACATATGGACACACACACATGTGAAAATAAATACATATAGACACACACCCTCAGATGAACATATATATATATATATATATATATATATATATATATATATATATATATATATATATATATATATATGGAAAAAAAAATATATATATATATGGACACACACACACATGGATACATGGACACAAACACTCATCCTAGTTCTCCTAGGAGTCTTCCATAGGCCTCTAACCTTGACACAAAGGGACACAACCATGGGAAATATTCTATGGGTTCCAAAACTAATTAACATTCATAGGAGAATGATTTAGAGAATAGGAAATTACCTATTAGGAGTGAATCCTAATGAAACTCTCTCCGACACGAAGATCCTTGTGGAAAGGACACTTCCACCTTGCACTTTTCTCCCAAACTTTGGTAGCACCCTCCCTTGATGGTGTAAAGAGAATCTATGGAAGAAATTTGGGGAAAAAGAGAAGATTTGGAGATGAAATCTCAAGTTTAGGTCTAGGTTTTTGGGGAAGAACTCAAAAGGGGAAGAAATTAGGCTAGGTGTGAAAAGTAGGATAAAATAGAGGGGGTGGGGGTGGCCGACCATGTATGGGAGGTTTGGGGACTTTTGGCAAATGTCCAAAATGCCCTCCAAGCCTCCTTTAGGTCAAAATTGACTTACGTAAAAATTCGGGATTAAACGGGCCAAGTTAAAATCTACAAATTGACCGATTAAGTCATGAGGGAAATGTCTAAAAGTATCAAACTAATTTGTGGGATTTATGGGTCATGTCTAACTTAAGTTTGGGTCCCAATCAGGGTCTAAGCTACCCGGGTCCCCGATACAAGTCGAAATGAGCTGAAATTCGAACCCGACTCTAAAAATCCCCAAATAACAATATAATTAAATAAAAATTTCTAAAATTTCCAAAAATACAAAGATTACCATTTTACCCCTATTTATGAAAAGTAGGAGTGACAAGTCTACCCACCTTAAAAAAATTTCGTCCTCGAAATTGAATGAGAAACTATCACAACAACATGAATATAACAAGGAAAGAAAAGAAAAATTTTACCTCAAGGCTCGAAGAGATATGGAAATCGCTCCCGCATGTCGTCCTCTCTGTCCCAGGTAGACTCACCTGGAGAGTGGTGCCTCCATGCAACGCAAACCAAGGGAATGACCTGGTTCCGGAGCACCTTCTCTCTTCGGTCCAAGATCTCAACCGACTTCTCTGGATAGCTGAGAGTCGGTCCCACTTCGATCTCGGAGTGGTCCAAAATGTGACTGGAATCTGCCACGTACCATCTTAGCTGCGACACGTGGAACACGTTGTGTACTCCCTCTAGTGCGTGCGGTAACTCTAGTCGGTAAGCCACTGCACCGACCCTGTCCAGGATACGGAAAGGTCCGATGTATCGTGGACTAAGCTTCCCGCCTCCACCAAAACGAATCGTGCCACGCATCGGAGAAATCCGCAGAAACACAAGATCACCAACCTAGAACAAAACACAAGACTTAAGGCTTGATATAAACAATCACAATCAGACTCAAATACTAAAAAAATCTAAACTATACCTCAAACTCCAACGGCCTCCGGTAGCTATCGGCCCAATACCGTTGCCTGTCCTGCGCCACCCGAAGTCTATCTCTGATAACCCTGACCTTCTTCGCAGCATCCACTACCATCTCAGGGCCAAGCAAAACTCTCTCGTCGACATCATCCCAAGACAAGGGAGTACGACACCTCCATCCGTATAGAGCCTCGAAAGGTGACATCTTTATGCTGGCTTGGTAGCTGTTGTTGTAAGCAAACTCTACCAAGTGAAGGTAGTCCTCCCAAGATCCCCTGAAGTCCAAGATACAGGTACGAAGCATATCCTCGAGGGTCTGAATCGTCCTCTCCGACTGCCCATCTGTCTAGGGGTGGTATACAGTACTGAACTTGAGCGATGTGCCCAAGCTAATCTGCAAACTCCTCCAGAAGTAGGAAATGAATCGACTATCCCAATCCGAGACTATGCTCACTGGAACCCCGTGCAATCGGACTATCTGTCGCACGTACATCTCGGCCAGCCTCTCCGTAGACAAACCCATCTTAAAAGGCAAAAAGTGGGCCAATTTGGTCAGTCGATCAACAATGACCCAAATCGCATCCTTCCTTCCTGGAGAGCGCGGAAGTCCAGACACAAATTCCATAGTGATATGCTCCCACTTACACTCAGGAATGGGTAGTGGCTGGAGCAATCCACCTGGTCTCTGCCTTCCGGCTTTCACCTGCTGGCACACCAAGCATCTAGAAACGAACTGAGCCACCTCGTATTTCATAACATACCACCAAACATGCTGTCTTAAGTCTCTGTACATCTTGTTGGCACCAGGATGCATAGAGTACTGAGAACGATGCGCCTCCTGAAGAACCTCCTCCCGAAGTCCTCCGCTCGGCACACACAATATGGTACCATGCCTCAACGACCCATCTCTCGCTAATGAGAACTCATCCAACAGTCCTGTCCGGACCTGCTCCCTGATGACCCTCAGAGCCTCATCCTCAAACTGAGCTGCTCTGACTCTGTCCCTCAGCTCTGACTGAACCTGAAGACCCCACACCTGCTCCTCAAATCCAGGAACTATCACCTCTATGCCCAAGCTCTCCAGATCTGCCAGAAGGTGACGATCCATCATCAAACACATGGCCACGAGATACCTGCTCAAAGCATCCGTAACCACGTTGGCCTTTCCCGGATGGTACTGTAAGGATATATCAAAATCCTTCATCATCTCTAACCATCGCCTCTGCCTCATGTTCAGCTTCTTCTGGGTAAACACGTACTTCAAGCTCTTGTGGTCAGTGAAAATCTCCACACGCTCTCCGTACAAATAGTGTTTCCATAGCTTCAAGGCAAATATGACTGCTGCCAACTCCAAATCATGAGTCGGGTAGTTATTTTTATGTGGCCGTAACTGCCTAGATGTATAAGCAATTACCTTCCCATGCTGCTGAAGAACGCAACCCAGACCCTTCCCCGAAGCATCACTGTAGATCATGAATCCTTCGAACCCAGATGGCAACGTCAAAATAGGAGCCGACGTCAACCTCTTCTTCAGCTTCTCGAAAGCAGCCTGACACTCATCAGTCCAGACGAACTCCATGTCCTTCCTGGTGAGTCTAGTCATCAGCTCTGCTATTCGAGAGAAGTCCTGCACGAACTTCCTATAGTAGCCTGCCAAACCCAGAAAGCTCCGAATCTCGGTAACTGAACTGGGTGTCGACCAAGACTCCACCGCTGTAATCTTCTTCTGATCCACTGAAATCCCATCACCGGATACAACATGGCCCAGGAACTCCACTCGGTCCAAGAAGAACTCGCACATCGACAGCTTCCCATACAGCTGCTCCCTCCTCAGAGTCTCCAACACAACCCGCAGATGCTCCTCGTGCTCCTCAGGCGTCTTCGAATAGATGAGAATGCCATCAATGAAGACCACCACGAACTTGTCAAGGTATGGATGGAATACCTTATTCATCAAGTTCATGAATACCGCCGGGGCATTAGTCAACCCAAATGGCATGACGGTAAACTCATACTGGCCATAACGGGTACGAAAAAGCAGTCTTCGGAATGTCATCCCGCTTCACCTTCAGCTGATGGTACCCAGATCACAAGTCTATCTTCGAGAACACCCTCGTGCCGCTCAACTGATCAAACAAGTCATCAATCCTAGGCAAAGGATACCTATTCTTGATAGTGAGGTTGTTGAGCGCTCGGTAGTCGATATACATCTGTATCGTACCGTCCTTCTTCGGGACAAACAGGACTGGCGCCCCAAGGCGAAGAACTGGATCTGATAAAGCCCTTGTCCTGTAGCTCGTCGACTTGCTTCTTCAGCTCCGCCAACTCGCTGTTGTTGACTCGATAGACATGTTGAGAAATAGGCTCAGCGCCCGGCATCAAGTCTATCGAGAACTCAACATCTCTGTCCGACGACATACCCGACAATTCCTCGGGGAAGACATCCAAAAACTCTACAATAAATGGATGCGGCAACTCTTGTCCCGCCAATAAGGCTCCACAGAAACCATCTCCCGGCTCCGCTGTTCCTCTGACAAACTGAAACTCTGGCTCTCCTGGCGGGCTAAACAATACTCTGCCTGCTCTACAATCTATACTAGCATGGTGCCTGCTCAACCAGTCCATACCGAGTACCACATCGTAGCTCGAAAGTGGCATTACGAGCAAGCACGCGCTCAAATCCCGACCTCCCAGAGTGACACTCCGCCCCTTGCAAATATTATTAACCAGGATAATACCTCCCCCGGTCATAATCTTACAAGTCCTACCCAGATACTCAGCAATAATATTGTGTCTAAGTGCAAAAGAAACTGACACAAAACTGTGTGTAGCACCTGAATCAAACAATGCTAAGGCATAAAAAGAATCAAGAAGAACCGAACCTGCCACAACATCTGCAACTGGCTCGATCTCCTCGGTTGCAAGAGCAAAAGCCCTGCCCTGAATACCCCGCTGCTGCTGGTGCTGTACAAACCGCTGCTGCTGGGTCGGAAGTGGACCCCTCGGCTGTACTACAGGTACTATCGCTGGCGCCCTTTGAGCTGTACCAGTAATACGAGGGTTCACTGGACACTCCCTCAACTTATGGCCTGCGCCGCCGCAAAATAGACACACTCCTAGCCTCTTCCGGCAAACCTCCCAAGTGTGACCAGGCTTCTTGCAGAAGTTGCAAGGAGCCACATGCTGTGCCTGTCTCTGCTGAGTGTGCTGTACCTGCTGAACCGGTGCTCTGGCCTGAACTTGCGGTTGGTGATGCTGTAAAGAATGATGCTGAAGCTGAGGGCGCTTAGCAGCCCCCGCGCTGCTAGTAGCCCCCGAGAAAAGATCATGATCCCTCTTGGGCTTCAAGTCCCACTCCCGCTCTATCTTGCGGGCCTCCGCATAGATCTGGGTATGTCTCATAAAAGGAGGGAATGAGGATCTTGATATCCCAGATCAGCCCCTCTCTGAAATGGCTCGTCCTGATCTCCGGGACACGAACCATGTACTCCGCGTATCGGCTCAGACGACCGAACTCTGTGGCGTACTCCTCTACAGATAAACTGCCCTGCTGCAGATCCTGGAACTGCCTCTCCAGGTCAATCTTGTCTGTAGGGGAGAAGAACTTCTCCTTGAAGAGAAGCTTGAACTCGGCCCAAGTATGGCCCTCTCCAGCTAGGGCTGGCTCGTTCCTGAACTAGGTACGAGCAATATCTAACAACTTCAAACCCACCGCCTCGACCTTCAGGTCGTCTGCGAGGCAGGAGGCCCTCATCTGCCGCTCGATATCCTCGAGCCAATCATCAGCATAGGCCACACCCTCGGTCCCGCTAAAGTCATGGGGCCCCAGCTTCTTGAAGTCCTGAATATTGTCGTACCTCAGACGTGCCCCATGATGTGGAGCCCTCTGCTCTACGGCTGCTAAGGCCAACTGATGGGCATCCTTCATGTCCTGACGCATTGCGTCTGTCTGCCTCTACTGAGCCTCAGCCTGGGCTCTCTGAGTCTCCAGCATCTGCTAAAAAAAGCAAGCATCTGCCCATGTCTGTAGGCAGAGGAGGTAGAGGTGGAAGTACGTCTGCAACTGGCGAAGGAATCCGCTGTGCAGGAGGAGGAAGAGTGCCCATCTCAACCATTGGTACTGCGGTTGGAATAGTCGTAGCAACCCCAGGGACAGTCCTCGAAACTGGCGGAGGAGCACCCCCAAGAGCTGCTGCCGACACCCTGACTGCAACAGGAGTGTCTAGATCAGGTCCGCAAGTCATAGCAGACCTCTCCATGTCCGCGGACTCAGGATGCTGGGACTTGGTCTGCACCATCCTGAAGATAGAATAAAAGAAGGAAATCGATATGGCATATGAAATATTATATCAAGGAGGACAGTTAGAGTGCAAGAATCAATATAAAAAAAGGACAGTTAAAAGATCAGCAAGTGAAAGCTTTTCCTATTTTGTGATTGAGTAACTTAGCCTATAGCCTATCCTAGATACGTACCACAGGTTCGTAACAGCACTCTAAGTCGAGCGCCACTACGACATCGTACTAATTGTGACTTTCGACCTGCATGGGCCACCACTAAAAATGTGTCACGACCCGCACGAACAAGTGCGTGATAGCGCCCAGCCTACACCGTAAAAATGACATAGAACGCTGTAGGTCTACTAGCTAACAAACAATATATAATAACCTGTCATCTCCGCACGGAGGATATAATATGAAATACTGATAAACTCAATCACAATCTAGAAGGGAGAATCATGGCACGAAAACTAGATAGATATAATCACAAGTGCAAAATCCATCTCAACAGAGAGAAAGAATCACAGAGTAATATAGTTGTACAATCTCAAATATAATATCATCATCATAAGTAGCAAGCTAGAGACAAGGTCCAGTCCAAAAATCTACTATAACTAAACTAAGCTAGAGGCTCGTCGGGCGGAGCTAGGCCCTGCTGAACCAAGGTCTCCAAGTCTAAGTCCACTACGTCAACCAGACCATAGTAGGTATAGCAATCCTCCTCACCGTCATCTGTAATATTTTGTCAACATATCCAGTCAGGATGGAACGAGTACAATCAACTAACAATAGTTCACAAGATATGACAAAAGTTATGAGACTGTAAATAGAGAGTATATACAAGAAATCATGGAATGTATATGTGAGTATCATGGCATGGTAAGCTGTAAATCTAGAGCTAGAACAAGATAAGTAAAACTGATCATGGCATGTACAAGAATCAAGAATCATCTATCTAGGTGTGTGAGTACTAGCTACAATATATGGCCGGCTTGGGATATTGCATAATAGTAACAGGCCTTGCTGACCATACGTGGGGTATATAATCAACACTCACAATCAATCAATACATAATGGGTGCACAATAGGCTTTGACCACATATCTACACTAATACTCCCCCGCCCCCGACTGGTAGAGTGGATCCAAGCAAGACACGTTACGACACGGGATTCTACAAGAAGGGAGCAAGTCTCCTCGAGAATCGGTGTCCATATACTGCACAAGAACTACAAGCGGGCTTGCACAAGATATACCAAAATAACGAGGAATAACATCTCATGTCGAGATCCATGAATACCAATCCGTGTGACCAATGTGTCGAGAACAAGCATATCTACACTAATCACATGAATTATAACAATTATCATAAATTAGAAAAGTTATCAGAGATTACTCATCTGTGATGTGATGGATAAGTCGACTGAGTCCAAGAACAGTACCTCGAGGACCTATAGATGGAATACTGTATCAATATAATGGTTTGGAAGTGAAATTAAGTCATACTGAGTCAAACTAGGTCAAAACACGTCAAACTAGGTCAAACTAAATCAAACTAGATTGTACAGGGTCAATTTAAGTCGTATTAGGCCTAACGAAGTCAAACTAGGTCAATGCAAGTCAAACAAAATTAAACTAGGTCGATTTAAGTCAACGGTTGACTTACAGTTGACTTTTGGTCAACTGGTCAACTCTGGTCAACCCTAGGTCAACTCTAGGTCAAACTTGACTAACGTTGACTAACAGTTGACTTTGGGTCAGCTGGTCAAGTTTGGTCAAGTTCTAGTAAATTTTAGGCTACGGTTGACTTCCGGTTGACTTTTGGTCAAAAATAGTCAACCATGGTCAACCAAGATCAAAACTAGTCCAAGTGCACTATTCCTAACCATTACCAACCATAAAATCCTAGTTATAGCTATATCTTAAGGTATTAAACCCATATGTTGTGAAATGAGTATTATCCCAACTTATCCCGTTTACCCTTTCCACTCTAACACTAAGGCCAAGTAGCTTTTCCTTAGGAGTTTCACTTCCGGCTTCCTAGGGTAGTAGGATACTAACCTATACTGACATTACCTACCAAGTTTCCTAGGTAAGGTGGACATCCAGTCCATCTTATGGTCCATGTTGTTCAACTCACCCTTTACCTTGGTAAAATCTCACTTTAGCTTCTAACTCCCACTCTAGGCTTTCCTACTTCATTCTTAGCTTTCCCCCACTCTCTATTATGGTATTTAAACCCTCTCCTAGAATCTCGATAACGTATCACGGTATCTTGATATTGAAAAGTCAAAAAGGGTAAACTTGCATTACCTTAGGATAGTGGGGATTTATGAGATACCAATTTGGTATCTCATGGATACCACATAAATCTAACTCTAACCCTTAACCAATCTAGCTAAACCTAACTAGAACTCACTCACTAACTTCTAACACCATCTACTCTTCCCTCATTCTAACTCGCTATCCAACTATTTCCTAACTTATCTCATATCCCCAACTTCTAACCAATATCCCCCTCTTCTAATTCCTCACCAAGACCCACTCTAACTCACTCAAACATACCCACTTATAGGCCATTTAGGGGGGTATATATATGGATATATATAGGTTTATATATGGGTATATATATAGGGGGTTTAATGGGGGGTTAAAGGGGGTCAAAGGGGGGAGGGGTGTTTAAGCTGCTGCTGCTGCTGTTAGCTGCTGTTTTGGGGGGGGGGGGGAGGGGGGGGGGGGGGGGGGGAGGGCAGCAACCCCTAATCCCCCCTGCTGCTGTGGTTGCTCCTCTCCTTCTCACCCTCTATTCTCTTCTCCTCTATTCTCTTCCTCTCCAATTCCTCTCTATATCTCCTCCTCTATCTCACTATATATATATATATATATATATATATTTATATATATATATATATCCCACTATATATATATATATATATATATATAGTGGGATATATATATATATATATAAAAAAAAAAAAAAATATATATATATATATATATATATATATATATATATATATATATATATATATATATATATATATATATATATATATATATATATATATATATTTTTTTTTTTTTTTTTATATATATATATATATCCCACTATATATATATATATATATATATACTAGCATATATGCACGTGCCTTGCACGTATTTTAATATTTTTTAATTAGTTTATGAAGACTCTTTAGGAAGACCAAAGGGTAGTCTTCCTAATTACTAAGTTATCCTTATTAAAATTAATGAACTATTTTTAATTAGTATAAGTATGTAAGGGTATTTTCGGAATTCAAAAGTTTCACCATCTAAGTTTTCCTATTATATAGTAGAATATATATATATATATATATATATATATATATATATATATATATATATATATATATATATATATATATATATATATATATATATATATATATATATCACACTCACACACACATTCATATCTACATATATAGATACACACACTCATAGATACATGGACACACACACACACATGCATACATATATATATATAGACACACAAACACAAGGATACATAAATACGTATGGACACACACACATGTGAAAATATATACATATAGACACACACCCTCACATGAACATATATATATATATATATATATATATATATATATATATATATATATATATATATATATATATATATATATATATATATATATATATGGACACACACACACACATGGATACATGGACACAAACACTCATCCTAGTTCTCCTAGGAGTCTCCCATTGGCCTCTAACCTTGACACAAAGGGACACAACCATGGGAAAAATCCTATGGGTTCCAAAACTAATTAAAATTCATAGGAGAATGATTTAGAGAATAGGAAATTGCCTATTAGGAGTGAATCCTAATGAAACTCTCTCCGACACGAAGATCCTTGTGGAAAGGACACTTTCACCTTGCACTTTTCTCCCAAACTTTGGTAGCACCCTCCCTTGATGGTGTAGAGATGATCTATGGAAGAAATTTGGAGAAAAAGAGAAGATTTGGAGATGAAATCTCAAGTTTAGGTCTAGGTTTTTGGGGAAGAACTCAAAAGGGGAAGAAATTAGGCTAAGTGTGAAAAGTAGGATAAAAGAGAGGGGGTGGGGGTGGCCGATCATGTATGGAGGTTTGGGGGCTTTTGGCAAATGTCCAAAATGCCCTCCAAGCCTCCTTTAGGTCAAAATCGACTTACGTAAAAATTCGGGATTAAAAGGGCCAAGTTAAAATCTACAAATTGACCGATTAAGTCATGGGAGAAATGTCTAAAAGTACCAGACTAATTTGTGGGATTTATGGGCCATGTCTAACTTAAGTTTGGATCCCAATCAAGGTCTAAGCTACCCGAGTCCCCGATACAAGTCGGAATGAGCTGAAATTCGAACCCGACTCTAAAAATCCCCAAATAACAATATAATTAAATAAAAAATTCTAAAATTCCCCAAAATGCAAAAAATGACCATTTTACCCCTATTTATGAAAAGTGGGAGTGACATATATTTATCAGTACAATTATGCTATGAGTCCTATTTGTCTCCCAAAATATTTGGGTGATGCCATCTCCATTGTATGGCATCGGACATCTGACACGGCAGCTGACATAGCAGTTAACATGGCAAATTTTAACTCAAAAAATTAATTACACATTTTTTAATATTATTGTTAATATTAATATTAATTTTAATATTAATGTTAATTTTAATGTTAAGGTTATTTAATGTTGAGGTTAATCTTAATGTTAATTATCATGTTAATTTTATATTAATTTTAATATTAATTTTAATGTTAAATTTTTCCATGTCAGAAACCATATCATATGCCACATAATGAGAGATGACATCACTCAAATATTTTGGGAGCCAAATAGCATTTTTGTTAACATTATAATCTATACTACTATATAATGAGAAAAATAGACTTTATTATGGAAGTTTTTGTTGCAAAAATGCCCTCATCTATATTTACTAATTAAAACTGTTCATTGAATTTACTATGGTTAGTTATGTGATTACGTATAGAAGAAAAAAAAGACTCTTAATTTCTCTTTCCAAGTAAAATACGGTACGTACATATATACTAGTCATATTATAGAATAGAACATAAATAAGTTCAGTAACTAAGAAATATGGAAATTAAATACAAGTTTAACGAGGCCTAAGAATGAATGAACTGAAAGGAAATAAAGAGCATGAAAGTCTCTCTCGTTCCTAAGTCGGTCGATACCAAGGCCCAATGATCATCTCCAGTGTCTATGTAGTCCTCCTCGAACATGATATGTCTAGTCCGTAATCCTCCTCTAAACATATACATGCATACCTATAAGGCAGAGCACATGATCTATTTGGTTTCAACTGAATCGAAGTACCAATAACCGAATTAACCGAATACAGAAAATTCAAACCAAAACCAAAATCAAAATGAGCCATAACCGAACCAAACTGACTCGATATAAACGGTTTGATTTATTCTTTTTGTTTAATTGGACTTTTCTATTGTTTAATGAACTGGGTTTAAAGTTGGACTTGTAGTTAAAATATATCAAAAAAAATGTAAGTAGGTTTAGGGTTTCTCATCTTTCTCAGAGGCGGCAAACAAGAGAGAAGAGGAGAAGAGAGATTTTTTTTAATATATCAGATGTGTGAGTATTTATGCAATATACTAGTTCCTATTCGGCTTTTTGATTTTGGACTAAACTGGAAATCCAAAACCGAAATCGAGAACTAGGAACTGAATATTGAATATGGAAAGTTCCAAAGCTGAACCTGAATCGAACATTTTCCAAACATAACTGAATCTCTTATTTGATTCGGTTTGTCTAGGTTCTCGGTCCAAAACCGAATAATGCTTAGCTCTGCAAGCCCATATTGGTTAGGAAGTAAATGAGTAAATGGAAAAATGAAGGACAGTGTACTAGCGAGCGACATGTATGAACATGAATGTGACTTGATATAACAAGTAGAAATACTATAGTACAATACGAAATATGAACTACATTCCTATTATTATGGTTTAATGTTATCATCTGAATATGAAGTTAAATTCATTATGACATTTGAAAATGATAATGTCACATGGTATCTACCCTTGAAAGCTACAATGTACATGCCTCCATGGGATGGGTTTCTATTACTACTCGTTTTCAAATAATTGATTCATGTACAGTATGTATATATAATAGTGAGGACTTTGTGGTTTTGCAAGCCTGTAGGTTCGTTTGCATCTTGGAATTGAGTTTCCTTCAAATTGGCTATTGATGCTAAATTAGAAGTTTTGTTAATTGTTGGTGGGCTTGGTTCATACTTTCCTAAGTACAGGTGTATGATGACTACTCTAACAGGAATTGCATCCTGGTGTGAAATTATGAGTTGGGTTGGTGTGTTGAAGCCTATTCTTGAGTTCTATGTGTTTAAGTCAGTTCAGCAGATGGTGTTGAATTAGTGTTTGGTTAGGGCATGGTTAGTTGGGCCTGTGTATTTTAGGCCTTGTTAAACCTGAGAACTAAGCATGGTCAGATGGGCCTACTTGGGCAATGAGGAGTTGTGTCAATAATTCGGTATATGAGTATATCTTGTTATTTAACTTCCATTATACTTTAGGATTTTTCTAATTAAAGATATTGTATAAAGTGCCTGAAAAGTTATACTACTATCACTTATGATATTAAACTTGAAATTTAGTTAAACTAATGTTGAGTTAATTAGACAAGTATGTTTTAACCATTTGATAAATTATCTATAAATATCTTAAAATATTGTTATTCATATAAATGACAGCTAGTTAGCCTATTAGTTAAGCTTCTAGTTAATAGGAATACTAGATTAGCAATGATAGAATTAATCCTAACCAACTTGTACTAAAATTAGGTGGACTCACAACCTTACTTCATATTCCCGATCACCCCGAGCAAGGCAAGTACACTGACTTGAACTCTTTACTTTATATTTCTGTCTTGTTTCATGTTCTCATATTGGACACGCTGTACACACGATTGTTCATTGTTTCATTGTTCATTGTTCATTGTTCACTGTTCATTATTTATCCTGTTATTGTTCTTTACTTGTACATTAGGGAGGGAAAATACTACAGATATGTGACCAAACCTAAACGATAGTTAGGCATTGTTTAATAGCTTAGGTCTCACATCGTGCACGTGGAACTCTAAGTCATACCATTATTTATGTACCCTGTGCTACACCCAGCCGGTTACATACTCTGGTAGCTATTTCAAATGCATATTGCACTGATAGTCTAGTTCATTGTTCCAGTTTTGGTACTATAGTTTTATTGTTCCAATTCTTGTACTACAGTTTCATATTCCAGTTCTTGTACCATAGTTCATTTGCAGTTCATTATTCATGCATTTCAGTTTACTTTGTTGAGTGCTTCTTATCAGGGTTGTACTTTGCTCTTTTCCTGACAGGATACGTTGTAGGTACACTTGAGGATACTGTACCACCTTTATGGGCCAGAGCCCGAAGCCAGGATAGGTTGTGTTTCAGGATGGATATAGGATTTGCAGAGACCTAGATCACTTCCTAGATTGGTTTTAGAGATTTTATCATGTATATTGTATTAAGATTTTAGGATTGTATATTTTATTCAAGTTACCGGATTTGTCTCTGTCATTATCATTTCTTTAATTGTATAACTTGTGGATTGTGGTGATATCTGGGAACGTTATGGCAGCTGTGATGTTTATAGTTACCTTATGAATTAAAGTTTTCTTAGAATTGTACAGCTTACTGCGTTGCATCTTCCAACCTAGGCTGGACGTGTCCAACTCGTATTCGAATATTCGGGAGCGGATCATGACATATTTTTAGTGGTGGCCCATGCAGGTCTGTCCTAATGGCACTTAGACTATAAAGTGCTATTGGGGGACCAGCGAAACTAAGAAAAACTCATTACAGCATAGGATCCGTAGGAAATGGTTATGGTTATAGTTTTCTAAGGTTGTTTATTATCTTATAGTTTAGGCCCTATCTAACTGATTTTCTATTTTTCAGAGTGGTTCTGACACGCATCATCGAGACTATCGACTTCCCTGCACTTGAGGTTTATAAGGATATTATCTAAATATGTTTTGCTAGTATAAATATTTGATTTATAATATTTGATCTTTCCTTAGATTTTTCTCCTAACACCTAGATTTTTTCTAAAAACTTCCTTATTTTCTATTTGAGACTTTGTTTCTATAGTCTACTTGTCTTACTGTTTGTATTATATAAAACTCCTTATTTCCTAGAGAACATATAACTTTACCTTCTATCATGGTTTCGTTTAATTTTCAGTAACTCCTTTAAAATTCCTATGGATAAATTTGAAAGAGTACTCGTCGACCAACTATGACGTGACAGATGCGCACTGCAGTCATTTATCTGGATTATGGAGACCGCGGGTTCACTGCAGCCAGCTGCGCACTGACGAGGCATGGGCTATAAGTCAAAATAATTATGAGTATTTATTGGATCTCGGATATTATTGAAGCTATGTCCTAAATTCATAAAGTTTTCTTGTGTGTTGTTTCGACAAATATCGGATAAAGTTGATAGAATATTTTGGTAATTATTATTATTGGGACCATGGAACCGAAAGTTCACTACAGCCAGATGCATACTGGCAGGGCAAAAAATGTAGGAAAAGTGACTCCAGATTGCCGGAATACTATTGAGACTATTATCCTTTGATCTTGTTTTCCGTGACGATCATTTTGTACTACTTTAAATCGTACCAATTTTAAATTTTGTATCTAATTATTTCATCGTGCCCCAAAAATTTCGAGGACAAAATTTTCTAAGGGAAGAGATTTGTAACCCCACTTTCCTGACCTAAATAATATATAGTATTTTCTATGGTTAAAAGAGTATTTATATAATTATTTAAAGAAATTAATGATTTTAAATAATTAATCATAGTAAACTGTTAGTACATGATAAAGTTTATTTTTATTTTCTTGGCCTCATTTAATTCATTGGGCTCCTATTATTGGGCTTCACTTATAGCCCAATTCATAGCCCATTTTATATCTCCTATTCTCCTATTTAGGACAGTGTTAGGAATATTTTCCCATCTAACAACTTTCGTTCACTGTTTTCCTAACTACCCACGTGCTGCTGAACAAACTTTCAAAATTTTCCAAAAACTTCCCTCCATTTGATTTCCCTGGCCTCAAGTAACAACCAACGGTCAGAACCTCTATATATATCACTCCATTCTCTCTCTCTCCTCATATTGTTTTCTTTTTGATCAAATTTGCGAACAACTTTGCGTCCCCAACCTCTGTCTCCTCCATATTTTACCCCTTCGAAACCCTAACCCTAAATTTGGAATCCATGGCGACGGCGAGAGAGCTCCACCTTTATGGGCCAGAGCCCGAAGCCAGGATAGGTTATGTTTTAGGATGGATATAGGATTTGCAGAGACCTAAATCATTTTCTAGATTTGTTTTAGAGATTTTATTATGTATGCTGTATTGAGATTCCAAGATTTTATATTTTATTCAAGTTACCGAATTTGACTCCGGCATTATTATTTCTTTCATTGTATAACTTGTGGATTTTGGTGATCTCTGGGAACGTTATGGCAGCTGTGATGTTTATAGTTACCTTATGAATTGGAGTTTTCTTAGAATTGTACAACTTACTCGTTGCGTCTTCAAACGTAGGCTGGACGTGTCCGACTCCTATCCGAATATTAAGGAGCGGGTCGTGACACCTAGCGAGGATGATCGGTTCTGCAGTACCGAGGCGTGACAGCTTTGAGTATTATTGCTTAGAGCTTTGCTCCATGATAGGCTCAAGTGGGTTTGATACCAAGTTGTTGGATTCCCTTTCCAGTGCCATAATTTAGATTTTAAGACCTGAGATAAACTCTAAAAGTGTTGCACTCAAAGTTTAATATTCATATTATATTATTATTTTCATCGATAATGATTCAATAGTATTTTTGACACAAAATTCAAGAAATAAACACAATAAAAAATGTAATATCCAAAAGAATATATGATATAATGAGATATAATTAATACAACTGAAGATGTTCCAAACCTCCAAAAAATAAAACTAATATTCCAGACAAATAAACAAAATGAAAGCTAACAATGTTTGGGATAGTTCATATTGGTAATAATTATAAAAACAACTTAGGCCATCAAACATTTCCTTAGTGCATCACATAGTCACTTAAATATTACTCGTCTTGATGTCTTCGATCAAAAAATACTAATTAAGTTTGCATAATCAACTTTCTCAATCATTTTTTTCGATGGTTAACATAGTCAAGCCATTCAATATCTCTTGTGACATAGATGACCGTAGATAAGTTTCGATTAACTTCAACTTGGAATAACATCTTCCTGTAGATGCAACTGTAACTGGTATAGTCAACAAAATTCTGTAAGCAACATAGGTATTTGGATAACAGACATCCATTTTTTTTAAATAATTTAGCACATTAATTGTTTTTTTTTGCTTCTCCTGGTAATGAGTGTGTTAAGAACTTCAGTTCTAAAAATAAATCTAAAATCGACCATATGGATTCTTTTCTAAAAACCCTACAAAAAATACAATAATAACATACCTCCTGTCACCCCTGTTTTCTGTTTTACGTATTTTCAATATACGTGTACGAAATTCTGACCCATATTGTGACTTGTCTTAACTAGCTAATCTTGGTTTAGTCTTGCATTGGTTTAATATTGGCATGGCTTGGTTGGGTTTGGTTTGGCTTGGTTGGGTAGGTTCAACATGTCACCCCCCTTTTAAAAGCCACCAACCTCTCTCTCTCTCTCTCCTCATTTACTTCTCCTTCTTCATTTATTTCTTCATCTTCTTCCTCTTAACTTCTCCACCTACCAAAAGAGGCTTAGGCAAGTGCAACTTGCTTCATGAAGGAACTCCAATTTTGTTGTTCCATTGTCTTCCTCATGAGATTCTAAGACACTTTAGTACTTAGCATTTTCAATTTTCATGGTTTATTTCTTGTAGATCTAAGTTTGTTACATTTTCGAATTTCTTGGGTTTTGATCTATCAAACATTATTATTTTCAAGTTTTGATTGTTCCATGATGTAGAGCATCTCATTCTACCCTATTTTGACCTATGGAAGTCCAGATTTGGGCTTGGATTGAAGGTTGTGAAGTATGGGAACCCCAACTTCCCAGGTTCTTCTTCTCGAAAAAGTTGGAGAAGAAGAACAGTGCCTTCCGTATGCCCTTTTCATGCGGCAAGGTCCCCTGCGGCTCCTCTTTGGCTGCATAGGCACTCCAGTCTTCATGCGGCCCCCGTTTTGCCGTATTAGCCCTTTGGTCGCGTGTCGCATGGTAGCATGCCGCATAGGCCTTTGCTGCGTGGCTGCTTGCCGCATGGCCCCTCTTTCCCCCTAGCCGTATAGCTTTAACTTTAGCCGCATGGCTTTGGTTGACCCTTGCCGCATGGCGATCCTTTGGCCATGTAGTCCACAGCCCCTCCTTTGGCTGCGTGCCGCATGGCTACTTCTAGCCTTGCCGCATAAGCCTCATGACTTCCCTTGGAACTTCTCCTTGCCGCATGGCTCTTGGCAGCCTTGCCGCATGGCCCCTGTCCCCCTAGCAGCATGCTGTATAGCCGTTTGGCCCTTGCCGCATGACGATCCTTGGCCGCATAGGCCATGGACCTTAGCTTTTAGCCCTTGGCCCTTGGCTCCCGGGCCGCATGGCTCTCCCCACAGCCTTTGTACCCTTTTTGCTATTTTGGTTGTTACATTTATGCTTATGTCTCATGACCCTCTATGTAACTTGGGTCCTTGATTGAAATGCTTATACCATGTTAATTATGAATATGTTCCATAAACATGATAGATTAATGTGACTCACATAATAGTGGCTCGTCGTGGCGCACTCACGACGAGAATGATTGATTTGTAACTACACGATAGTGACCCGTCGTGGTGCACTCAAGACAAGTGGGTATGGCATAATAGTGGCCCGTCGTGGTGCACTCTTAACAAGTACGTTGACCTAAGAAATCTTAAATAGTGACCCATCGTGGTGCACTCTTGACAAGCAACCTTAACATGATAAGTAAGCTTAATAGTGGCCCGTGGTGGCGCACTCCTGACAAGTAATCTTGACAATTAACAAGTAATTCTCATCATGACATCGTGGGTGATTGTATTGAATGTGCTTGTATAAGCTACCAGTCTTGTCTCGTATCATGTCTAGGACTTGTATCCCTGGTTACCACGGTCAGGGATTCATACTGAATCAGACTAGGTTAATAACTAGATTGATCAAGTAGTTCATATAGAGAGGTATTCCGGCTACAAGCAATCCCGTTATTTGGACGTCTTCTCTGATGGACTTGTAGCATGCCGACGAGTATGGCATATTTCCAGCTCACTATCATGTGGGGCACTTCATGAAACGATTAATATGTACACTATCATGTGTTGCACTCAAGTCACCTAACAAGTCATGATAACTCTTAGCATAAACTTACGTCTGGATAACCTGGATAGTCTGCAGGGCTTGTGGCCATAGGGATACCTCATTGCATCTTGCTAGTAACTAGGCTTGTGATAACCCTAGTTAGTTTAATTATCAAGTCGTACTCTTTGCTTGGCCGTAAATGTGGGATGGAGTCCCATCTTGTCTAGTCTTGCCTAGATCCAGTACATGGCTATGTCAGGACATGCTTGTGTATGCTTTACCTTATCGATAATTGGTTAGAGACTAAGTTCTGTTCAGGTGAAGGGTTACAACCTCGGTCCTTGTTTGGTTTACGGGTTGTAACTTGGTTACCGGAATAGTCCCTTAGTTATCTTATCGTTTATCGCCCTGTTTTCTCTAACTCATGTATTTTGTTATTTTATTTATGTCCTTATGTGCTAATATGCTGGTTTTAGTTCTTAAGTGAAGCCTCCTTTGTGGCACTTGCTCTTTCTGGGATCTGATCCAGCTGGTTTTGTATGTCCAGATTTCAGAGCAGCTTCCGAGGATCTCCCAGCCTTTCTGCCAGATCGTTACCACTAGAAAAAATCCTGGCAACGAGTGGGTTTTATTTTGCTCTTCCACTCTATTGTAAAATTATTCTTTTGAGGCGTTTAGCTGCCAAGCAAGTGTTAGCTCGTGTTGAATTTACATTCCTGTCTGTCTAAGGGCTGTAACATGATTGACAAATCCTAGGGTTGATCATGTATGACTTAAACTCTTGCTAGTCTTCGTATTTTGTATGACTAGTTTCATGATCATCTGAATATGTAATGTTTGGGACGCCTTACTTTGTATGTCTGATGATCTACCATCTTGTTATATTTACTTGCTTGCTTGAGATTGAGACACTAGGCTTGTTCTTGACCCTAAGAGACTAATGGCTTGTAGTAAACCCTCATGCATCTTAGACAGCCGTGACCGTATTACGAGGTAGGATTTCAATTCAATGTACGTAGCTGACTGTGTCTGTCCCCCGATCTCCAGTATTCTGGTTCTGGGGTGTGACACGGTTTAAGTGGTGACCCATGCAGGTCTTGTAAATCAAGATGTGTGAGGGTTTCACTGAATAGATGTCTCAATCAGCACTTGCCCTTGATCTCTACTCGTGTCTTCTAATCTTTCCGAAATCTTGACCTGATCACATGTTTATATCCTCGATCTATCATGGTCCTCCCTTATTGTTCCCCATGTCGTTTCTTCAGCGGCATTGCTCCTGGTCCAATCGATCAGCAAGGCGAAGTACCTCCAGCAGACTAGTAGCAACCTGGAGACCAAGCCCAATACTCTGGAGCGGCCTCCCGAGTCATGCATTCTGGGGATCCAGAGCCCCCAGTTCAGCCAGTCCAGCCTGCAGATCCTGACAATGGAACCCTGGTGGGTCTCATCAGGGAATTGCTTGCATCTCAAGATCGTCGGGGCGATGCCCTGCACTAGACAGTACAAGATGCCATGGGCCGTGTTGGTTATCAAGGGAACAATGCGGCTAACAGTTTTAAGTGCCTTAACCCTCCATTCTTCGACGGTAGTGAAGATGCGATTGCAGCAGATGCGTGGCTCCAAGATATCGAGATTATCTTGGATGCAGCCAAGACCCCAAAAGGAGAGAAGGTAGCTGTAGTGTGCCTACAGTTATTGGACCTAGCCCGCACCTGGTGGGCGATGTTAGCAATTGGATTGGCGACGCCTGTCCCATAGGCGATATTCAGTGATAAGTTTCAGATCAAGTACTTCGATGCTGTAGCTCAGCACGACCTACAGACGAGGTTTACCAATCTCAGGTAGATGAGCAGGACGGTCGATGGATATGCGGCCGAGTTTTTAAGACTGAGTCGATTCGCTCCCACCTTGGTGGCAACCGAGTTTGATCGAGCACAGCGGTTCCAACAGGGACTCCACCTAGAGATCATTCTAGCAGTGGAGCAGTTTGAGCATCAGACTTTTGATATTATTTTGCGAGCAGCTAGGAGGTAGGAGTATACCTTCCAGAGAATAGTGGACAGAACTAGAGGACGGAAGCAGTCCCATGGTCAGATGACCTAATCCTCAGCCCCAGCTCCGGCAGCTAGGGCCTTGACTATTGAAGCTCCGAGGAGGGCGGCATCGGTTACGTCAGTTCAGCATTCAACTCTGACGTACCCTCAGCAGCAGAAGCAGAAGCAGTCTTCCACAATGGGCTACACTCATTGTGGGAAGTCAGGACACGTGGTATCAGAGTGTCGTAGGGCACGAGGATTGTGTTTGGCTTGTGGGACATCGGACTACATGATAAGGTCCTGCCCACAGAGAGCCGATTCCTCCTCATCAGCCCAGACTAGTCCCTCGGTGAGGGGACTAGCACCAGTGCAATAGCAGCAGTACCAGCCTCCGAGGCCATTGCCGCCTCAGGCTCAAGTATTCCAGCTGCAGCGGCCGCAGCAGTATGCCCAGGTCCAAGCTCAGATTCAGAACCCCAGAGAGGTTTCCAGCAGAGGGGACCAGTACCCAGAGGGCAAGGTCAAGCGATGGCTTTGACTGTAGAGGAGGAGTTGGCATCAGGTGAGGTGGTGGCAGGTACCATTCTTGTCAACTCTTTTCCTGCATCAGTATTATTTGATTTCGGTGCATCGCATTCATTTATGTCTGCATGATTTGCAACACGAATAGGACTGGAGCCTGAGTCATTATCAGTAAGGCTCAATATACTTACTGGTAATAGTCTTATGGGAGTAGATATAGTATTTTTCTCGTATCGAATCGTAGTTAGCGGTAGAGAGTTTCCCGCTAGGTTGATAGAATTTTTGATGGCCAATTATGATGTGGTCCTAGGAATGGATTGGTTGAAGGAGCAATACGCAAGAATAGACTGCCATATTGGCAAGATTATTTTTGATATTCCCGACGAACCGGAGTTTTTATTTTCCAGGGGCGAAGTTGAACCTTTTCCACCAGTATTGCGGATGGCAGTAGCATTAGTAGTTCAGTTTTCCAGAGTAGTAGAAGAGTTTTCTGATGTATTTCCCGAAGAACTTTCCGGCATGCCCCCAGAGAAAGAGATAGAGTTCACCATTGACTTGATTCCAGGGACGGCACCAGTATCAGAGAGAGTCTACAGGATGGCACCTTCAGAGTTGGAAATCTTGTACAAAATGATTGAAGAACTCAGAACCAAGGGATTTATTCGTACTAGTGGATCGCCTTGGGGAGCCCCGATGCTTCTTGTGAAGAAGAAGGATGGTATGTTAAGATTATGTATTAATTATCGTACCTTAAACTCTGTAACAATCAAGAACAGGTATCCTCTACCAAGGATAGATGACTTATTTGATCAGCTCAAGGGAGCGGCTGTATTCTCGAAGATTGACTTACGATCAGGGTACCATCAGATCAGAGTCAGAGAGCAAGACATCCCAAAGACAGCATTCAGGTCGAGGTATGGATATTGGGAGTTCCTTGTTATGCCATTTGGAGCGACCAATGCGCCAACCATATTCATGGACCTCATGAATCGTATCTTCATGCCCTATTTAGATCAGTTCGTAATAGTGTTCATAGATGACATCTTAGTCTATAGCAGGAGTGAGGCAGAGCATGAGCAGCATCTTCGTGTAGTTCTTCAGATACTCAGGGAACACCGGTTGTGCGCAAAGTTCAGTAAGTGCGAGTTTTGGCTGAATCGTATCTCGTACTTAGGTTACATCATCACCAGAGGTAGAGTGGAAGTGGATCCCCAGAAGATAGTGGCCATAGAGACATGGCCAGTACCTAGCACCGTCACAAAAGTTCGGAGTTTTCTAGGATTGGCCGGCTATTATCGACGGTTTGTGTCAGACTTTGCTCGAATTTCAGCACCATTGACGCATTTGACCCGCGAGGATGTGCAGTTTTCTTGGACAATAGAGTGTTAAAGTTCATTCGAGAAGTTGATGCGAAGATTGATGACGGCTCCCATTCTCACGCTTCTAGATGGGACTGGAGGATTTTTAGTTTATCGTGATGCTTCTGGCAGAGGATTGGGATGTGTCTTGATGCAGCATGGTAAGGTAGTAGCTTATGCATTATGTCAGCTTCGTGATCATAAGAGGAATTACCCAATCCATGACTTGGAATTAGCAGCGATGGTTTTCGCACTTAAGTTGTGGAGGCATTATTTGTATGGAGATCGGGTAGAGATTTTTATCGACCACAAGAGTCTTAAGTATGTGTTTACCCAGAAGGATCTCAACATGCGTCAGAGGAGATGGCTAGAGCTACTTGTGGATTATGACATCAACCTGCAGTATCATCCTGGGAAGGCCAACGTTGTTGCAGATGCATTAAACAGAAGAGCATGAGCTTATTTTCTAACAGCACAGCCAGAATTGTTAGCCGACCTTCAGAAGATGGGTATTGAAGTTGTTCTTCCTACCAATGTGGCATTGATGGCCAGCATGCAAGTTCGGTCCAACATAGTTGAGAGGATCAAGATGGCGCAATCAGCAGATTCCAAGCTTCAGCAGCTCAGAGCAGAGTGTGAAGCAGGTCGGAGAGCAGAGTTATGTATTCATGAAGATGGTACTCTTCAACATGGGAGGCATCTTTGTGTACCCAGTGGTGATATCATACAGGAGATCATGGCAGAGGCTCACAGTTC
Organism: Iris pallida; assembly: GCA_029216955.1. Taxonomy (NCBI): domain Eukaryota; kingdom Viridiplantae; phylum Streptophyta; class Magnoliopsida; order Asparagales; family Iridaceae; genus Iris; species Iris pallida. The sequence continues at coordinate 4,240,970 of JANAVB010010797.1, read as the reverse complement.
TCAGTATTCAATTCATTCCGGTGGCACGAAGATGTACTGAGATATCCGTCAACATTTCTGGTGGAATGGCATGAAGAGGGAGATAGCCCGGTTTGTCTCTCGTTGTTTAGTTTATCAGAAAGTTAAGGCTGAACATCAGATACCAGCTGGACTTCTTCAACCTTTATCGATCCCAGAATGGAAATGGAAGCACATTACCATAGATTTTGTAACTGGGTTACCTAAATCCCCAGCTGGAAGAGATGCTATCTGGGTTATAGTTGGCAGACTTACCAAGGTAGCTCATTTTATCTCTTCAGAATTGGCCAGTTAACAGATCAGCTTGCAGAGATGTACCTCAGGCAGATTGTCAGATTGCATGGAGTGTCAGTTAGTATCATATGAGACAGAGATTCAAGATTCATATCGCACTTTTGGCGGAGTCTTCAAGAGAGCTTGGGGACTCGTTTCAAGTTCAGTTCTGCTTATCATCCGCAGACAGATGGTCAGTCAGAACGCACGATCCAGACTCTTGAAGATATGTTACGGTCATGTACACTCGACTTCGGTGATTCGTAGGAAGATCACCTGCATCTCGTGGAGTTCTCCTATAACAATAGTTTCCAGGCCAGTATCCAGATGGCACCCTTTGAAGCACTGTATGGCAAAAAGTGTAGATACCTGTTAGCATGGGATGATGTAGGCGAGAGGCAGATGCTTGGTCCCGAAATAATTTCACAGACTATTGAGGTGGTCAGATGAGTCAGAGATCATCTTCGAGTTGCGAAACATCGTCATCGTCATTGGGCTGATTCTCAGCGACGTTCCCTTGAGTTTTTTGTCGACGATCACGTATTCCTTAGGATCTCGCCTACCCGTGGCGTCATTCATTTTGGCATACGGGAAAATCTCAGTCCTAGGTATATAGGGCCGTTTGATATTCTGGAGCGAGTAGGTGATGTGTCCTATCGTCTCGCTCTTCCGCCATCGTTAAGTGAGGTACATAATATTTTCCATGTATCCTAATTGTGACGGTACATCCCGGATCCAAACTATGTCCTTGATCATTCGAAATTGGTTGTTGGTACCAACCTTTCGTATGAGGAAAGGTCCATATCCATATTGGACCGAAGAGAGAAGGTGCTCAAGAACAAGACTATTAGTTTAGTCCGTGTTGCTTGGGGTCATCACTCTTTGGGCGAGTCAACATGGGAGCGTGAGGATGATATCCGATTGCGATATCCTGACCTGTTTGACTCATGAGGTATAATGTCTTCCTTATGTCTCATGCCTTCGATTCCTTACTCGCATGATTGATTGTTCGATTGATTGCTTAGTTATATATTGCCTATGATTAGTATAGCTTGCCCCAACATCACTAGCCTCTTGATTAAATTTTGAAGATGAAATTATTTTAAGGTGGGTAGAGTTGTCACCCCTATTTTCCGTTTTACGTATTTTCAGTATACGTGTATGGAATTCTGACTCGTATTGTGACTTGTCTTAGCTAGCTAATCTTGGTTTAGTCTTGCATTGGTTTAATATTGGCATGGCTTGGTTGGGTTTGGTTTGGCTTGGTTGGGTTGGTTCAACATGTCACCCCCCTTTTAAAAGCCACCAACCTCTCTCTCTCTCTCCTCATTTACTTCTTCTTCTTCATTTATTTATTCATCTTCTTCCTCTTAACTTCTCCACCTACCAAAAGAGGCTTATGCAAGTACAACTTGCTTCATGAAGGAACTCTATTTTTGTTGTTCCATTGTCTTTCTCATGAGATTCTAAGACACTTTATTACTTAGCATTTTCAATTTTCATGGTTTATTTCTTGTAGATCTAAGTTTGTTGCATTTTTGAATTTCTTGGGTTTTGATCTATCAAACATTATTATTTTTAAGTTTTGATTGTTCCATGATGTATAGCATCTTATTCTACCCTATTTTGACCTATGGAAGTCTAGATTTGGGCTTGGATTGAAGGTTGTGAAGTCTGGGAACCCCCAACTTCCCAGGTTCTTCTTCTGAGAAAAGTTGGAGAAGAAGAACAGTGCCTCCCGCATCTCCTTTTCATGCGGCAAGGTCCCCTGCGGCTCATTTTGGCCGCATAGGCACTCCAATTTTCATACGGCCCCCTCTTGCCGTATTAGCCCTTTGGTTGCGTGTCGCATGGTAGCATGCCGCATAGGCCTTTGCCGTGTGGCTGCTTGCCGCATGGCCCCTCTTTTCCCCCTAGCCGCATGGCTTTGGTTGACTTTAGCCGCATGGCTTTGGTTGACCCTTGCCGCATGGCGATCCTTTGGCCGTGTAGGCCACATCCCTTCCCTTGGCCGTGTGCCGCATGGCTACTTCTGGCCTTGCAGTATAAGCCTCATGACTTCCCTTGGACCTCTCTCTTGCCGCATGGCTCTTGGCAGCCTGTCACGCCCCGCTTCCGTAGGAGCGATCGTCCTCGCTAAGGCGTAATGCCGCACGAGCCTAGATTGTGCTCGTGCAAGGCAGTTTCATAACGGCCGATTACATCGACTGCGACGAGGTCATCGCACAGAGGTCCCAAGCAGAAACATTGAACACATGCAGCAGAAATTAAAGACAAAAAACAAGTTATTCAAAACGTGCTCTTTATTGATATTGAACAATCAAATTACAATAGGCGCAAGGCCATGATTACAAGTCTCTAATGCTCACTTTTCTCTCATTTACAAGTCACTCTACTCTCTCTCATCTCTCGATACAATGCTTGAGCCGGCGGAAACTTCGGAAGGCAATGTCCATACATTATGTCCCGTATAAGTCTTGAGTTCACGTGGCCGCACGCTTCGACTCGCCAAAGAATTTCGTGCCTCGACGCATCCAAGCGAGCTCCGCGCCACGAGCTTCTACCTGTGCCTGCACATGAAGACTGTGTGGGTGTCAGTACTCAACTGTACTGGTGGAGTGAGCTCCTCGCCCACCTATACAAAACCAACACGTTCATTTACTTTATGTATTACAAGTCCCTTTACGATTGTCTTTCTAGTCTTGCCTTAGGATCAGTTTTAAGACAGACGTCTTGGCCCATACTCGATAACGCGACGACATGGTCGTGCTATAATGCCAACGTGTATTTCGATCGAGGCAGTGCCTCATCGCTTATGTACATAACCGAACTTCAACTCGGGATGACAGGGTCATGCCATACTCTATTCGTAACTTAACATATTCGAGACAATGCTTCACCGAGGAGCAACTTATGCGAACTCGGCCGTGCTAAGACTTTCATTTTAAACTCAAGTACCTCTGGACCAATTTTCGTGCCAACGACGTCAAGGGGACGACTCGTGCGGTCGTGCCTCTAGACCTTGCTTAGACATGTTCGTTCGATCAAGATTGAGGCCGTGCCTCGCTAACTTATCAAGGCTTATCCATGCTACTGCCTTGCGGCCTACCTGTTCAACTCATAAACCAACTTAGGCAAGACATGTGAAACATAGGGTCGACTTCATGAACATCCCGACGCCATCTATCCTGCCAAGCACGGTGCCTATGTTGCAGCCCAGTCTTAGGCCCAGACATTGTATTACCAACTAGACATACATTCAAGTTCTAGACTCAATCCAAAGGCATACACGCGATTTACCGCTATTCTGCCGACCCATCTACATGAGTGGTCACTAGTAATGTCAAGCTATACTGGATCTTTGGCTCACGATGACCCCTTCGCGTGGAGGTACGGGCCCCACCGAATGGTCTCATGGCATATACCGTAACGGTTCACTTCTTACAAGTCGCACCATCGTCGAAGGTCGTACGGTATCTGCTTTTCCCTCCTAGGCCGACTCGATCCTGGCGTCCCGGCGATCGGTCGAGGGATTCCCCTTAGCTATGTGCGTTCGTAGCTTTTATATTAGCCTACTTGTGCAAGTTGAAAACATGCGAGTTATTAAGTGAAGGCAAAGATGAGGCAAGTTTACCGAAACTACCCCACCTGAGCGAGGAGTCACCTCGGCCGAGCGAGTCTTCGAGTAGCCGTTGCAAGGCTAAGTCCGAACGCCGTCGGCATTTCGATTCCTCCGATTGACTTTGCAGGATGGGGCACTACAATATACACCACTCAGAACAAGTCTCGTCCTCGAGACTTTCCTGAGGGCAAGCCATCCTGCCATTTCTATGGCCAAGACTTAATCATACACACTCTGCCTACGCGTTTCTTCGATTCCGAGCCACGCTCGCACTATTATCAATCTTTCCTTTAACATGATTCCAAAATTCTCGACACTCTTCCATTCCTCAAGTCTTGCTTGAACTCAACGTATCACTTGGCTGGATCGTGCATGCATTCCAGGCGTCCCAAAAATATATGCATTCAGCCAATCCTCATGATAGAGAACTCGCCATTCTCACTCGAGTCGTATCGTGCATATACTCAGGCAACCCTGAAATATATGCATGTCAGCCGAATCTCATGAGGGGTATTCCTATATCCGCGATTCACTCTATCCATCCATACCAATCCTTTAGATCAATCTTTCGATTGCTAACTCTTGAAACAGGGCGTCTCGCCTAACCGCTAGGCAATTTCTCAAGGCTAAGTCAATGTCAGGATTGGAATCATAGTTCTCCAATAATAATGCCAACATTGACCCCAATCCTAGGGTCAAACCAAGTCGATAATATGAGGGTTTTCTACCCAAGCTCGCGTCACTCAGATTTCTAAACATCGAGCACGATCACCTAATTCACATCAAGGCACTCGTTACGCATATTCGATTCTGTCCAAAACACCAATTCTAACCAATTCATGCATTCGATCATGAGGTTGTCTAGCTCGACAATATGTCTCACGCGAGTCCGATTATCCATGGTAGTTCATGAATCACCATGCAATGCTCCCGCGGAATAATCATTCTCATCGGGGCGTAACTCTTGCTTGCGTCTAGACTAATTCATTCTCGATACACGAATTGGACCTACTCAATCCTCAAGTTCAATTCATCAAGCACACTGAGTCATTCTCGAGTCTACCTTCGTGTCAAACCACAAGTCGAAGCATACGAATTACCACGCCATGCAAATTCGATCACCCCCGCTGTATGAATCACCATACCAGCGCTCACGCGAAGTGATCGCCCTAATCGGCGTGACGCATGTACGAGGCTGGAGTTGCGCTCGCATAAGACAAGAACGTCAACGTTGTGGTTATCGATGAAGCAAATCCAAACATTTTATTTCATCCAATCCAAGTTCGATAGTCCGATTATCATTCGTTCAACTAGAAAATCCTCGAGCCAAGTCTATCTTTTCCTCGACACATTTCAATATCTCGAGTATAGCATCTATCGGAACAATGACATTTTGCACGATCGTCATTCCTCGAATCAGAGTACCCCCAAGTTATCGCACATCAATCTTTGATACACCTCAATACCATCGATGATATACGTAACCTGGCGATCTTCCTTTTGTAACGAACTCCGAGTCATGCAACTAATGCTATTGTCCGAATTGGATGTACCACAATTCCATTCGATTCAATCCGAAATCACAAGCGCGATCCTCTAGGCTTCCTCGATCAAGATATTCACTTTTATTCATCGTTCTGAATCGTGATTCAATATCGTTTTCGAATCATTTTCTAACTCGTGTTGCCCATTCACAAGTTGTCCGAACGAGATGCTCGTTCGGGACATTCGAAGTCACGACCAACTAAGTGTAACGCGTTCTAAGGCTTTGTGCGATCGCATCGCCTCGCCGACATACTCGTTGCTATTCGTAATCCTCAATTTTTGCTCGAATGATTTTCATGACAAACCATACACCACTCGGATTCGAGCCATCCGATCTAGTCCTAAATTACGTTCGCATCATTCGCTAAGACATCTTTTAGATTCGTTTGACGAATCCCTAGCGTAATCGCTCACGTCGTGTCGACGTACTAAGTCGTTCACCCTATTGCTCAAAATCCAAATCCAGTCTTTTATGTACGCCTAAGCGTTAGTTCGATAGCGTTTCTATCGATATACACTCTAAGTGTATCTCCGTTTACGACCGAGCAATTACTCACGACTCGTTTGCACCAAAAAGTCGAGGTGCGCGACGCGCGGCACAACTTAGCCAAAAGGCCGTGTGCATAGCTATCCCGTGTGGACAATATTCCGAGTTTGCATGCTCAATTGCTAGGGTCAATGTAGGACTAATTAGGCATGCACGTGACTTGTTATAACTTTGGTATGTGTTTTTACCAAGTCAAGTTTGACACCGTTCGGCACAAAGGCCTACCGATGCGTTCGATTGAACGCTTGTACGAGCTTTTAAAAATATTTAGACTTATTGTATGGACAGCCGAGGGACATTTGAGAGAAAGCGCACACTTCTTTTTCCATGAACGAGCTTTCAAAACTAAAAAATTGACATGAAGTCCAAGGACGTAAAGTCGTGCTCTGATACCATTATGTCACGTACCGCTCCCGTAGAAACGATCGTCCTCGCTAAGACGTGATGCCGCACGAGCCTAGATTGCGCTCGTGCAAGGCAGTTTCATAACGGTCGATTACATCAGCTACGACGGGGTCGTCGCACAGAGGTCCCAAGCAGAAACATTGAACACATGCAGCAGAAATTAAAGACAAAACACAAGTTATTCAAAACGTGCTCTTTATTGATATTGAACAATTAGATTACAATAGGCGCAAGGCCATGATTACAAGTCTCTCAGGCTCACTTTTCTCTCATTTACAAGTCACTCTGCTCTCTCTCATCTCTCGATACAATGCTTGAGCCGGCGGAAGCTTCGGAAGGCAATGTCCATACATTACGTCCCGTATAAGTCTTGAGTTCACGCGCCGCACGCTTCGACTCGCCAAAGAATTTTGTGCCTCGACGCATCCAAGCGAGCTCCGCACCACGAGCTTCTACCTGTGCCTGCACATGAAGACTGTGTGGGTGTCAGTACTCAACTGTACTGGTGGAGTGAGCTCCTCGTCCATCCATACCAAACCGACACGTTCATTTACTTTGTGCATTACAAGTCCCTTTACGATTGTCTTTCTAGTCTTGCCTTAGGATCAGTTTTAGGACAGACGTCTTGGCCCATACTCGATAACGCGACGACATGGTCGTACTATAATGCCAACGTGTATTTCGATCGATGCAGTACCTCATCGCTTATGTACATGACCGAACTTCAACTCGGGACGGCAGGGTCGTGCCATACTCTATTCGCAACTTAACATATTCGAGACAATGCTACGCCGAGGAGCAACTTATGCGAACTCGACCATGCTAAGACTTTCATTTTAAACTCAAGTGCCCCTGGACCAATTTTCGTGCCAACAACGTCAAGGGGACGACTCGTGCGGTCGTGCCTCTAGACCTTGCTTAGACATGTTCGTGCGGTCAAGATTGAGGTCGTGCCTCGCTAACTTATCAAGGCTTATTTATGCTATCGCCTTGCGGCCTACCTGTTCAACTCATAAACCAACTTAGGCAAGACATGTGAAACATAGGGTCGACTTCATGAACATCCCGACGCCATCTATCGTGCCAAGCACGGTGCCTATGCTGCAGCCCAGTCTTAGGCCCAGACTGTCACGCCCCGATTTCGTAGAATCGATAGTCGTCCCCCGGGCGTGATGCCGTGCGAACCTAAGTTACGATCGCACAAGGCATAGTCATAAGGTTATCCGAAACACAACATCAAGTTAGAGTACGCAGAGAAATTGATTGGCACATTTGAAATAGAAGTAAACTTTTTTATTGATAATAAAACTTCATTTACATTGACTTCATTACATTTATTGCCGCGCGGGCTACAATATGACTCGACTTATAAAATGAACGTCGATGAGATAGTCGTTCCATATATTACACCCCTTTATACTAGCAAAAACTATTACACATTTCTACCTGCGATCGAGGGAAGCCGAGTCGCCATTGGTCTTCTTTTGTACTGAATGCGGAGTCTTCAAAAGGAATTCAGAAACAAGCCTTTACACGGACGAGGCTTCAAAAGTGTCCATGCCGCCTTGAGATTTAAGTGGCACGTCCTTCGGGATTCGGGGTACCTGCGTGGAGAGCGAGGATCAGTACATTTTACTTTGTACTGGTGCATGGCAAATTAAGTTCCAAGCTCTCATTTGGTTGAATGAGTTTATATGACTTAGTTCATGAATGTTTCTAACCATCCTAATGAATTTCATGCGAGCAATGACAAGCATAATGAAATTTACGTTGAAACTTACCGACGGCGGCCCGCGCTACGCCTTATGAAACTTACCATGTTCTTCCCTGTCAATTGTTATCATTTCCATACCAAGTGCAATATTTCGTGTGTTGGTCACTGGCTCCCAGAGCCATCGTGGACTCCTCTAGCTTTTGTTAGACGGGGTCCTTTCAGCGTGAGTAGCGAGCCCCGCTGCAAGTCCTCGCCTAACCCGTGCCCATCACAGCTAATTATTTGTTTCCTTTTGTGCCCGCAATGGTCCCGTGGCCTCGGGTTGCCGTGCGGGAAAATGCTCACCTTGTCGACAAGTTGTCCATGACCGTGCAAAGACACGTTTTTAGTTGTTAAGACATAGCCTACCTTTTCTTTGAAAACTTGTTCATTCATTCATGTTCGTGCACTTGCATTTATCTTTTCATTCGCAACAACACTATCAGTTTTGCCTAAGAAGGGGGTCGAGTAGAGAAGGGTCAGCCACTCACCTTGAGTTAACTTCGGCGAGAGAACTTGTTGGTCGCGCTAGACATCGCCTACGCGATTACCTGAAATCGCACAAGCAACCGATTAGAATACTGTATTATTCAAGGAGTTCGATAGGAAATGCGAGTTCGAAATGCAAGCCATGAAAACCATCGAAAACATTCACGAAAGCGCATTCAGAAAACAAAGCCAAAACCAACGCAAGCGGCGTGAAAAGCAGAGCAACGGGAGGTCTCTCCCGACTCAGTCGCAGAGTCAATCCTCGAGGCGCAACCCACTGAATATGGGACTTGGTTCCGAAGAAGACATTCCATAACGAGGAATGGATCTTAATTCAACCGTTCCCGTTCGATCGACTCGGTCGATCCCGACCGAATCGATAGCGACAGTGTTCTTTTCTCGCGCACCCCGTGGACAGAGTACGGGGCATGATGTAGGGACGGGGTACTACACCATAACCAACTAAGAAAAAGTTTCGTCCTCGAAACTTAAGAATAGAACCTACCTCTACGAGAACAATGAAGGGAACTTCTCCTTCATTTCTGACTCAAGCTCCCACGTCGACTCCTCGACCGAATGGTTCCTCCAGAGGACGCGGACGAGGGGAATAGCACGGTTGCGGAGGAGTTTATCCTTGCGCTCCAAGATTTGCACCGGCTCTTCGACATATGACAAGTCCGCCTTCAGGTCCAGCTTACCCAAATCCACCACATGGCTTGGATCATGCACGTACTTTCGCAATTGTGATACGTGGAAGACGTCATGTACCTCTGACAACGCGGGCGGCAAGGCGATTTGATAAGCTACCGGGGTGACTCGCTTCAATATTTCGAACGGGCCAACAAATCTTGGACTCAATTTCCCCTTCGCACCGAACCTGGAAACTCCACGCATAGGCATCACCTTCAGGAATACATGGTCGCCTTCCGAGAACTCGAGGGGGTGTCGGTGCGTATCGGCATAGCTTTTCTGCCGGCTTTGTGCTATCTTCAATCTCTTTCGTATCAACTTGACCTTCTGCACAGTCTGCTCCACCAGCTCCGGACCAAGTATCTGCCGTTCCCCGACTTCATCCCAGCAAATTGTCGATCTGCACTTCCGGCCGTACAAAGCTTCATACGGCGCCATTTGGATGCTGGACTGATAGCTGTTGTTGTATGCAAACTCGGCCAGCGGTAGATGGACGTCCCAACTTGACTTCAAGTCGATCGCACAGAGTCGTAACTTGTCTTCGAGAATTTAGTTCACTCGCTCTGTTTGGCCGTCAGTCTGAGGATGATAAGCTAAGCTGAACTTCAACTTGGTTCCCAGTGCTGAATGAAGACTACTCCAGAAGCGCACTACGAATCGTCCATCCCGATCCGAGACGATAGATATTGGGACCCCGTGCAGCCAAACTATTTTATCAAGTTATATCTGAGCAAGGCGGTCGACGCTCCAAGTAACTTTGATGGCGATAAAGTGCGCTGACTTGGTTAGTCGATCGACGATGAACCAGACGGCATCGTTTCCCCGCAGCGTCCTTGGCAAGCCAACAACGAAGTCCATAGTGATGTGATCCCATTTCCATTCTGGAATGGCAAGGTTCTGCATCTCCCCGCCCGGTCGCTGGTGCTCGGCTTTGACTTGCAGACAGGCTATACATTTTGACACAAAGAGCGCTACGTCCCTCTTTATGCCGTGCCACCAAAAGACAATACGGAGGTCCTTATACATCTTGGTGCTACCAGGATGTAAAGAATATTTTGTATAATGCGCCTCCGACATTATCTCCTTTCTAAGTTCTGCGTCGTCCGGTACGCATAGCCGTCCCTTCATGCACAACACTCCTGACTCATCCTCTGCAAAGTCGGACGCTTTCCTGTCGATATCAGCTTCCGCATCTTCTCCAGGTAGGGGTCGTCCTTCTGTGCAGACTTGATCCTCTCCAGTAGGCTTGGTTCCACCCGCAGTTGCGCCAGTTTCACATCTCTGAAATGAACTCGGAGCTCGATGCCCATTCCTTCCAAGTCACGCAGCAGTCAATCGTTGATGCATAATGAAGCTAAGTACTTTCGGCTCAGCGCATCCGCTACCACATTTTCCTTGCCCGACGTGTAGTCGATTGATAAGTCATAGTCTTTGATTAGTTCGAGCCATCGCCTCTGCCGCAAATTCAGTTCTTTCTAGGTGAAGAGATACTTGAGGCTTTTGTGGTCCGTATAAATTCTGCACACCACGCCATAGAGATAGTGACGCCACAATTTCAATATGAACACAATTGCCGCTAGTTCTAGGTCGTGCGTGGGATAGTTCTTCTCGTGCGGCTTCAACTGCCGGGAAGCAAAAGATATCACCTTATCCCGCTGCATGAGCACACACCCCAAGCCCTGGCCAGAAGCATTGCTGAAGATTTAAAATCCCTCCGTCCCTTCAGGAAGAGCAAGTATCAGGGCCGAAACGAGCCGTTGTTTGAGCTCCTGGAAGGAAGCTTCACAGTCGTCTGACCACTTGAATGCGACTCCTTTCTGGGTGAGGCGAGTCAACGGCGATGCGATCTTCGCGAAGTCCTTCACGAAGCGTCGGTAGTATCCCGCCAAGCCTAGGAAGCTTCGAATTTCGCTAACTGATGCGGGCCGTTTCCAATCAGCAACTGCCTCGACTTTCTTCGGATCGACTGCGATGCCCGCGGCAGAGATGATGTGCCCAAGGAATGAGACGCTGTTCAGCCAAAACTCGTACTTGCTCATCTTTGCGTACAACTAATTCTCTCGAAGGGTTTGGAGTACCGTTCGTAGATGCTCTGCATGTTGCGCTCGATCCTTCGAGTAGACGAGGATGTCGTCGATGAAGACTACTATGAACTTGTCAACGAACGGACGGAACACCCGATTCATTAGATCCATGAAGACGGCTGGGGCGTTCGTCAGACCAAACGGCATTAACAAGAACTCGTAGTGGCCATAACGAGTGCGGAAGGTAGACTTCGGCACGTCGTCTGGCTTGACTTTGAGTTGGTGATAACCCGATCGTAGATCAATCTTTGAAAACACCGTTGTACCTTGGATCTGGTTGAACAAGTCGTCGATGCGGGGCAGAGGGTATTTGTTTCGGACGGTAGCTTTATTCAATTCCTGATAGTCGTTGCAGAGTCGCATCGATCCATCCTTCTTCTTCACGAACAGCACGGGCGCACCCCACGGCGAGACACTCGGACGGATAAACCCTCTGTCGAGCAATTCCTGAAGTTGTGCCTTTAATTCTTTCAATTCTGCAGGGGCCATTCTGTACGGTGCCTTCGAGATCGGCCGGGTGTCGGGGAATGTGTCGATGGTGAACTCTATTTCTCGATCGGGCGGCATGCCGGGTAGCTCGTCCGGAAACACGTCTGAGAATTCTGCCACGACGTCGGTCTGACCCACGTTTACACCATCCTGTGATATGTCTCGAACGGAAGCTAGATAGCCTTCGCTCCCGGAATGCAGCATCCGTCGAGCAGATATTGCGGAGATCACCATGCAGGTCGGCGACGCCTCACCACACGAGTAGCAGAATTCAGGCACTCCAGGTATGCGGAATGTGACCTTCTTTTTAGCGCAGTCTATGGTTGCATTGCACGACCCGAGCCAATCCATTCCCAGAATAACGTCAAAGTCCTTCATGTCTAGAACTATCACGTCCAGACCGATCTTTTGACCGCCGATACAGATAATCCCGCCGGCGCAAGCTAAGTTTGTGAGAATTGGTGTGCCCGAAGGCGTGCTTAAGCTAAGGTCGAGATCTAATGATATTACAGGAAATTTGTGCTCGGCGGCAAAGTCCGCCGATATAAAACTATGTGAAGCGCCTGAATCAAATAACACACGAGCAGGCACATTATTGAATTTTAGTATACCTGACACTACTGTATCTGATGCCAGCACTTCGTCTCGAGTCATGGCGTAGACGCGGCCCTGAGTGTTGGGGCGACGGTCTCGGCCATTTTGCGGTGCGGGTTGAGTGGGCGGAGGAGGTCGAGGCGCCTGTCCTCGATTCTCTTGACAATTTTGTTGTGGTGGAAGGTGGCGAGTCAGTCTGGGGTTCGTGCAATCTCGAGCGAAGTGGCCCCTTTGTCCGCAAGTGTAACATTCAACATTACGGTAAAAGCAGTGACGTTCAAGGTGTCCAAGTCGCCCGCAATTGGTGCACTTAAGTATCGTTTTCTCACCCCTATAGCCGCCGTTATTTGGACGCTTTGACGCGTCGTTGTTGCCTCCCGTATGGCTAGGACGTTTGTGATTGGAGTGGCGCACAACGTCGTCAGCACCGGAAGGATGCAGGTTCTCAAGGCGGAGGGCGTGATTCAGAGCCTCACCCACGGTCTTGTACTCCGGGACCCCGACATGCGCACCGATAGAGTGTCGCAGACCCACTTCGAACTGTCGCACACGACACTCTTCAGTAGGCAGAAAGTGGCCAGCAAACTTAGACAACTTGTTGAATTCTGTGGCGTACTGTTCCACTGTCCTGCTCCCTTGCTTCAACTGCATGAATTCATTATCCTTCGCTTGACGAACTGCTGACGGAAGGTACTGGACTTCAAAAGCCTTGCGGAACGTGGCCCAAGAGATCGGCGTGGTGGTGTTGTCCGGTCGGATCGCTCGCTTGGGCACGGCCTGTCACGCCCCAGAACCAGAATACTGGAGAGCGAGGGCAGACATAGCCAGCTACGTATATGAAATGGAATCCATCTCGCTATACGGTCACGGCTGTCTAGATACATGAGGGTTTATCTACAAGCCAACAGTCTCTTAAGGTCATGAACAAGCCTAGTGTCTCAATCACAAGCAAGTAAGTAAAAGTCATAAGATGTATGATCATTAAATATACAATAGTAAGGCGTCCCAAACATTACATATTCAGTTGATCATGAAGCTAGTCGTTACAAAATGTCAGGACTAGCAAGAGTTTAGTCATACATGATCAACCCTGGGATCTGTTAATCATGTTACAGCCCGTAGGCAGACAGTAAATAAAGTTGCAAACGAGCTAACACTTGCTCGGCGGCTAAACGCCTCAAAAGAATATTTTTACAAGGGAGTGGAAGAGCAAAATAAAACCCACTCGTTGCCGGAATTCCTTCTAGTGTTCACCATCTGGCAGGAAGGTCGGTAGATCCTCTGGAGCTGCTCCGAAATCTGGCCACACAAAACCAGCTGGGTCAGACCCCAGAAAGAGCAAGTGCCACAAAGGAGGCTTCACTTAAGAACTAAAACCAGCAATCAGCACAAGATATAAATAAAAGTAAGAACTAGAAATAAAGAAAATACACCAGGATGATATACGACGAGATAACCATGGAACTATTCAGATAACCAGGTTACAACCCGTAAACCAAACAAGGACCGGGGTTGTAACCCTTCGTCTGAACAGAACTTGAAATTCTCACCATTTATCGGTAAAATAAATACAAGCATTCTGGTCATTCAATAATCTGGAACAGGATCAGGGCAAGACTAGACTGGTTAGACTCCGTCCAATCATTTCACGGCCAAGCAAGAACTACGGCTTGATACTTTAACTAACTAGGGTTGTCATAAGCCTAATTACTAACAAGATGCAGTAAGATTATTCCACAGCCACAAGCCCTGCAGACCATCCAGGTTACCCGGGTTAAAAGATTAGAGTTGAATTCAGGTGGGTACATCGTCCAGGAAATGAATGTACCCTTAGGTAGCTTGAAGGGTGCAACACATGACAGTGTGCTGGAAATGTGCCCTACTCGACGGCAGGCTACAGATCCCAAGGCGTGCCCAGGTAACGGGATTGCCTGTAGCTGGAAAATCTCGTCATGACTAATATATTAATCTAGTTATTAGCCTTAGTCCATTTTAGTAGGTACTCCTGACCGTGGTACTCAGGAGTCCCTGTCCTAGACATGATGCAAGACAAGACTGGTTTATTTATACAAACACAATCGCCCACGGTGTCCAGATTAATTATACAGGTCATGTCATGTCAGGTAGCCGTCGCAACAGCTATTCGAGATAATCATGTCAGGTTATCATGCCCAGTATACTTGTCAGGAGTGCGCCACGACGGGTTACTATCAGGTCATGTCAGGTTATTATGTCAGGAGTGCACCACTACGGGTCACTATCACGTCATGCTCAATTATCAATTCCAAACATATCAAGTAAATTCGTGATTATCAAGTTCAGAACAAAAGACGTAAGGATATAAAATGGACGTTAAATATCTAATAAAATATCAATATACAAGGCTACAAAAGATCCAGGGTAATCAGGCTACGCTCAGGTCAAGCTACGCTCAGGTCGAGCTACGCTCAGGTCGAGCTACGTTCAAGCCAAGCTACGCTCAAACCAAGCTACGCTCAAGCCAAGCTACGCTCAAGCCATACGCTCAGGCCATGCACTCAGGCCATGCGCTCAGGCCATACGCTCAGGCCATACGCTCAGGCCATGCACTCAGGCCATGCGTATGCAAGATATACGCTTCCAAAAAGGCAGCGTATGTACTCCATACGACTCCTCATCAAGGCAGCGTATGAGGTCCATACGACTCCTCATCAAGGCAGCGTATGAGGTCCATACGCTTCCAAAGGGCAGCGTATGCAAGTCATACGCTTCCAAAAAGGCAGCGTATGTACTCCATACGACTCCTCATCAAGGCAGCGTATGAGGTCCATACGACTCCTTATCAAGGCAGCGTATGAGGTCCATACGCTTCCAAAGGGCAGCGTATGCAAGTCATACGCTTCCAAAGGCAGCGTATGAGGACTGTGCTGTGCTAAAGAGCGCGCACAACTCAGTGGCACAAGCTAAAAAGCTCGCGCACTGCTCACTGTCTTCTCCAAATCAGCAAGAACTCCATGGTTTGAACCCAAAGCTTCAAAAGTCCATAACTTGGTCAAAATAAGTCCAAATCCAACTTTTCAAAGGTCAAAATTGGGTAGTATAAAATTCTCTACAATATAGAACCATCAAAACTTGAAAAACAAAGAAATTTGATAGATCAAAACCACCAAAATCTGAAAATAACTAATTTCTAGATCTACAAAATTAAAGCCTCAAAATGAAAAATGACAAGTTCTAATGTGTCTTAGAAACATGAGGAGAAGCTAATAGAATAATAAAAATGGGCTCTCTTGTGGAAGCAAGTTGCACTTGCCTAGACCTCTCTCTTCTCTCTATGGAAGGTAAGGAAGTAATGGTTGAGAAGATGATAAATAAAGAGAGAAAGGAGAAGGGTTAATAAATGGTAGTGGTGGTGGTAGGTAGGGGGTTCATCCCTTGGTTCATGATGAACCAAGAGCAATCCCAAACCGAACCAAGCCAACCCAAACCGAGAATAAACCAGCCCAGGGAGAAAATTAAGCAAGGAAATCATACAATACAAGAATAAATACGTACACGTATTCCAAAAATACGTAATACGAGCCACAGGCATTACAACTCTACCCACCTTAAAAGAATTCCGTCCTCGGAATTTAATCAAGAGGCTAGAGGAGCAATGACAAGCTACATTAATCACATGCAAGCTATAACTAGGCAGACAATCACTCATTCAAGCAAGAAATCGAAGGCATGAGACATAAGAAAGATATTATACCTCACGAGTCAAACAAGTCGGGATATCGCGATCGGATATCATTCTCACGCTCCTACGTTGACTCCCCCAAAGAGTGATGACCCCAAGCAACTCGGACTAACTTGATAGTCTTGTTCTTGAGGATCTTCTCTCTTCGGTCCAATATAGACACGGGCCTCTCCTCATACGAAAGGTTGGTACCAACAACCAATTTCGAATGATCCAGGATATGGCTCGGGTCCGGGATATACCGTCGTAATTGGGATACATGGAACACGTCATGCACCTCGCTTAGCGACGGTGGAAGAGCGAGACGATAGAATACATCTCCTACTCGCTCCAGAATGTCAAACGGTCCTATATACCTAGGACTAAGCTTGCCCCGTACACCGAAACGAATGACGCCACGGTTAGGCGAAATCCTCAGGAATACATGATCGTCGACCGAAAACTCGAGAGGGCGTCGATGAGAATCGGCCCAATGGCACTGGCGATCTTGGGCAACTCGAAGATGATCTCTGACTCGCCTGACCACTTCAACTGTCTGGGCAATCATTTCTGGACCGAGCATCTGTCTCTCTCCAATATCATCCCAGGCTAACGGGGATCTGCACTTCCTACCATACAGTGCCTCGAACGGTGCCATCTGGATACTGGCCTGGAAACTGTTGTTGTACGAGAATTCCACCAGGTGCAAGTGATCTTTCCATGAACCACCGAAGTCAAGTGTGCAAGACCGTAACATGTCTTCAAGAGTCTGGATCGTGCGCTCCGACTGGCCATCTGTCTGCGGGTGATATACTGAACTGAACTGGAGATGAGTTCCCAAACTCTCTTGTAAGCTACGCCAAAAGTGCAACGTAAATCTTGAATTTCGGTCCGAGGTGATACTGACTGGCACACCGTATAATCTGACAATCTGCCTGAGGTACATCTCTGCTAACTGAGCCGTCGACTGACCAACTCTGAATGGAAGAAAGTGAGCCACTTTCGTGAGCCTGTCAACTATAACCCAGATAGCATCTCTACCAGCTGGGGATTTAGGTAGTCCAGTCACAAAATCCATGGTCACATGCTCCCACTTCCATTCTGGAATCGGTAAGGGCTGAAGAAGTCCAGCCGGTCTCTGATGTTCGGCTTTAACTTGTTGGCAAACCAAACACCGAAAGACAAACCGAGCTATCTCCCGCTTCATGCCATTCCACCAGAAATGCTGCCGGATATTACGGTACATCTTTGTACTACCGGGATGGATGGAATACTGTGAACTATATGCTTCTGACATGATCTCCTATCGGATATCTCCGCTGGGTACACAAAGACGCTTACCATGTCGAAGTGTACCATCCTCATGAATGCATAACTCTGGTCTTCGTCCTGCCTCATACTCTGCTCTGAGTCGCTGAAGCTTGGAATCTGCCGACTGCGCCATCCAGATCCTCTCGACTATAGTGGACTGAACTTGCATACTGGCCATCAAGGCCACACTGGAAGGGAGAACAACTTCAATACCCATCTTCTGAAGATCTGCTAACAGCTCTGGTTGCGCTGTTAGAAAATAAACTCCCGCTCTCCTGCTCAATGCATCCGCAACAACATTGGCCTTCCCAGGATGATACTGCAGGTTGACATCATAATCCACAAGAAGCTCTAGCCACCTTCTCTGACGCATGTTAAGATCCTTCTGGGTGAAAACATACTTCAGGCTCTTGTGGTCGGTAAAAATCTCCACCCTGTCTCCATACAAGTAGTGCCTCCACAACTTAAGTGCAAACACCACTGCTGCCAGCTCCAAGTCATGGGTTGGGTAATTCCTCTCATGATCACGAAGTTGTCGTGACGCATAAGCTATTACCTTCCCATGCTGCATCAGAACACATCCTAAACCTCTGCCTGAAGCATCTCAGTACACTGAGAATCCTCCGGTCCCATCTGGAAGCGTGAGAATAGGAGCTGTTATCAGGCCTTGCTTCAACTGCTCAAAAGAACTCTGACACTCTGCTGTCCAAGCAAACTGCGCATCCTTGCGTGTCAACTGCGTCAATGGCACTGAAATTCGAGCAAAATCCGAAATAAACCGTCGGTAGTAGCCGGCCAATCTAAGAAAACTACGAACCTCTGCAACTGTACTGGGCACTGGCCATGACTCAATAGCCATAATCTTCTGGGGATCCACTTTTACTCCTCCTGGAGTGATGATATGACCCAAGTACGAAATGCGATCGAGCCAGAACTCGTATTTACTGAACTTGGCATATAACTGGTGCTCTCTGAGGATCTGAAGAACTATACGGAGATGCTGCTCATGCTCTGCCTCACTCTTGCTGTAGACCAGAATGTCATCCAAGAACACAATCACAAACTGATCTAAGTAAGGCATGAAGATGCGATTCATGAGGGCCATGAATACTGCCGGCGCATTGGTTGCTCCAAAAGGCATTACAAGGAATTCCCAATGCCCATATCTCGATCTAAAAGCTGTCTTCGGGATGTCCTGCTCTCTGACTCTGATCCGATGATAACCTGAGCGCAAATCAATCTTCGAGAATACTGAAGGCCCCTTGAGTTGATCAAACAAGTCATCTATCCTCGGAAGAGGGTATCTGTTCTTGATTGTCACTGAGTTCAAGGTACGATAATCAACACATAACCTGGACATACCATCCTTCTTTTTCACAAGAAGCATCGGGGCACCCCAAGGCGATCCACTAGCACGAATGAATCCCTTGGTTCTGAGTTCTTCAATCATCTTGTACAATATCTCCAACTCTGACGGCGCCATCCTGTAGATTCTCTTTGACACTGGGGCTATCCCGGGAATCAAGTCTATAGTGAACTCGATCTCCCACTCCGGAGGCATACCTGGAAGTTCTTCTGGGAAAACATCTGGAAACTCCTCGACTATCCTGGGCAACTGAACTGCTGCTACTGTCATCCGCAATACTGGAGGAGATGACTCAACTTCGCCTCGGGAGAAAGAAAACTCCGGCTCGCCTGGAATGCTAAAAACAACCCTGCTAATGTGGCAGTCTATCCTAGCATAGTGGTTCCTCAACCAATCCATCCCTAGGACCACATCATAATCGGTCATCGGGAACTCTATCAATCTAGCGAGGAATTCTCTACCGCTAACTGCGATCCGACACGAGGAAAACACTCTATCTACACCCACAAGTCCGTTACCAGTAAGTATATTAAGCCTTACTGATAATGACTCGGGCTTCAATCCTACCCGTGTCGCGAATCGTGCAGACATAAATGAATGCGATGCACCAGAATCAAATAAAGCTGAAGCTGGAAAGGAGTTGACGAGAATAGTACCTGCCACTACCTCTCCTGGTGCCAATCCTTCCTCCACGGTCATCACCATAGCCTGACCGTGCCCTCGGGGTGCTGGTCCCCTCTGCTGAAATCCTCGCTGCCTGCTCTGACTCTGGGCTTGGACTTGTGCATACTGCTGGGGGTTCTGCTGCTGAACACTTGGGTCTGAGGCGGCAAGGGCCTCGACAATAGATACTGCTGCTGCTGGACCGGAGCTGGTCCTTTCACCGAAGAGCTAGAAAGGTTGGACGATGATGAACCACCCCTATTCGGGCAGGATCCAACCCTATGGTCTGGTGCTCCACAAGCCAGACACAATCCCTGTGCCCTGCGACATTCTGCCACCGCATGGCCTGGCTTCCCACAATGAGAACAACCCACTGCGAAAGATTGCTTATGCTTCTGCTGCTGAGGGTGCGTCGGAGTTGAATGCTGAACCGACGTTACTGAGGCCGCTCGCCTCGGAGCTCCAATAGTCAAAGCCCTGGCTGCCGGGGCCGGTGCTGAAGACTGATTCATCTGGCTGTGAGATCTCTTCCGACCTCCGGCCCTATCCACAATCCTCTGGGAGGTATACTCATGCCTTCGGGCTGCTCTCAAGACTGCATCAAAAGTCTGATGCTCAAACTGCTCAACTAACAACAAGATTTCCAGGTGAAGTCCCTGCTGGAACTGCTGGGCTCTATCATACTCGGTTGCCACCAAAGTGGGAGCAAACCGACTGAGTCTGGAAAACTCGACTGCATATCCGTCGACCGTCCTGCCCATCTGCTTTAGATTGGTGAACCTCGTCTGTAGATCGTACCGAGCTACAGCATCGAAATACTTGGTCTGGAATCTCTTTCTGAATACTGTCCAAGCAATGGGTGCTGCTAATCCAACGGCCTGCGCTGCCCACCAGCTGCGGGCAAGATCTAACAACTGCAGGCGTACAACGGCCACCTTCTCGTTCTCTGGGGTCCTGGCTGCTTCTAGAATCACCTCTGTGTCCTGAAGCCATGCATCTGCCGCGATAGCATCTTCACTACCGTCGAAGAATGGAGGGTTCAAGCGCTTGAAGCTGTTGGCCGCGCTGTTACCCTGATGACCACCCCGGGTCAAAGCATCCGTCACTGCCTGGTGCAAGGCATCTCCATGCCGGTCTTGGAAAGCTATCAAGGTCCTGACGAGTCCTACCAAAGTGCCGTCATCATGTTCTACAGGTTGAACTGGCTGGACTGGTGGCTCTCCGCCAGAAGGCACGACTCTGGAGGCTACTCCGGAATGCTGGGCTTGATCTCCAGGTTGCTGCTGGTCCGCGGGAGGTGCTCCGCCTTGCTGGTCGGTAGGACCACGAATAATGCCGCTGAAGAAGACGACATAGGGAACAATAAGGAAGGACCAGGACAGATCAACGATACAAGCATATGATCAGGACAAGAATCCAAGGATTCAGAAGATACGAGCAGAGATCAAGGACGAATACTGATTGAGACATCTATTCGGTAAACCCTCACATATCTTGATTTACAAGACCTGCATGGGCCACCACTTAAACTATGTCACACCCCAGAACCAGAATACTGGAGAGCGGGGGCAGACAAGCCAGCTACGTATATAAAATGGAATCCGTCTCGCTATACGGTCACGGCTGTCTATATACAAGAGGGTTTATCTACAAGCCAACAGTCTCTTAAGGTCATGAACAAGCCTAGTGTCTCAATCACAAGCAAGTAAGTAAAAGTCACAAGATGTATGATCATTAAATATACAATAGTAAGGCGTCCCAAACATTATATATTCAGTTGATGATGAAGCTAGTCGTTACAAAATGTCAGGACTAGCAAGAGTTTAGTCATACGTGATCAACCCTAGGATCTGTTAATCATATTACAGCCCGTAGGCAGACAGTAAATAAAGTTGCAAACGAGCTAACACTTGTTCGGCGGCTAAATGCCTCAAAAGAATATTTTTACAAGGGAGTGGAAGAGCAAAATAAAACCCACTCGTTGCCGGGATTCCTTCTAGTGTTCACCATCTGGCAGGAAGGTCGGTAGATCCTCTGGAGCTGCTCCGAAATCTGGCCACACAAAACCAGCTGGGTCAGACCCCAGAAAGAGCAAGTGCCACAAAGGAGGCTTTACTTAAGAACTAAAACCAGCAATCAGCACAAGATATAAATAAAAGTAAGAACTGGAAATAAAGAAAATACACCAGGATGATATACGACGAGATAACCATGGAACTATTCAGATAACCAGGTTACAACCCGTAAACCAAACAAGGACCGGGGTTGTAACCCTTCGTCTGAACAGAACTTGGAATTCTCACCATTTATCAGTAAAATAAATACAAGCATTCTGGTCATTCAATAATCTGGAACAGGATCAGGGCAAGACTAGACTGGTTAGACTCCGTCCAATCATTTTACGGCCAAGTAAGAACTACGGCTTGATACTTTAACTAACTAGGGTTGTCACAAGTCTAATTACTAACAAGATGCAGTAAGATTATTCTACAGCTACAAGCCCTGCAGACCATCCAGGTTATCCGGGTTAAAAGATTAGAGTTGAATTCAGGTGGGTACATCGTCCAGGAAACGAATGTACCCTTAGGTAGCTTGAAGGGTGCAACACATGACAGTGTGCTGGAAATGTGCCCTACTCGACGGCAGGCTACAGATCCCAAGGCGTGCCCAGGTAACGGGATTGCCTGTAGCTGGAAAATCTCGTCATGACTAATATATTAATCTAGTTATTAGCCTTAGTCCATTTTAGTAGGTACTCCTGACCGTGGTACTCAGGAGTCCCTGTCCTAGACATAATGCAAGACAGGACTGGTTTATTTATACAAACACAATCTCCTACAGTGTCCAGATTAATTATACAGGTCATGTCATGTCAGGTAGCCGTCGCAACAGCTATTCGAGATAATCATGTCAGGTTATCATGCCAAGTGTACTTGTCAGGAGTGCGCCACGACAGGCCACTATCAGGTCATATCAGGTTATTATGTCAGGAGTATACCACTACGGGTCACTATCACGTCATGCTCAATTATCAATTCCAAACATATCAAGTAAATTCGTGATTATCAAGTTCAGGACAAAAGGCATAAGGATATAAAATGGACGTTAAATATCTAATAAAATATCAATATATAAGGCTACAAAAGATCCAGGGTAATCAGGCTACGCTCAGGTCAAGCTACGCTCAGGTCGAGCTACACTCAAGCCAAGCTACGCTCAAACCAAGCTACGCTCAAGCCAAGCTACGCTCAAGCCATACGCTCAGGCCATGCGTTCAGGCCATGCGCTCAGGCCATACGCTCAGGCCATACGCTCAGGCCATGCGCTCAGGCCATGCGCTCAGGCCATGCGTATGCAAGACATACGCTTCCAAAAAGGCAGCGTATGTACTCCATACGACTCCTCATCAAGGCAGCGTATGAGGTCCATACGACTCCTCATCAAGGCAGCGTATGAGGTCCATACGCTTCCAAAGGACAGCGTATGCAAGTCATACGCTTCCAAAAAGGCAGCGAATGTACTCCATATGACTTCTCATCAAGGCAGCGTATGAGGTCCATACGACTCCTCATCAAGGCAGCGTATGAGGTCCAAATGCTTCCAAAGGACAGCGTATGCAAGTCATACGCTTCTAAAGGGCAGCGTATGAGGACTGCGCTGCGCTAAAGAGCGCGCGCAACTCAGTGGCGTAAGCTAAAAAGCTCGTGCACTGCTCACTGTCTTCTCCAAATCAGTAAGAACTCTATGGTTTGAACCCAAAGCTTCAAAAGTCCATAACTTGGTCAAAATAAGTCCAAATCCAACTTTTTAAAGGTCAAAATTAGGTAGAATAAAATTCTCTACAACATGGAACCATCAAAACTTGAAAAATAAAGAAGTTTGATAGATCAAAACTACCAAAATCTGAAAATAACTAATTTCTAGATCTACAAAATTAAAGCCTCAAAATGGAAAATGACAAGTTCTAATGTGTCTTAGAAACATGAGAAGAAGCTAATAGAATAATAAAAATGGGCTCTCTTGTGGAAGCAAGTTGTAGTTGCCTAGACCTCTCTCTTCTCTCTTTGGTAGGTAAGAAAGTAATGGTGAAGAAGATGATAAATAAAGAGAGAGAAATGAGAAGGGTTAATAAATGGTAGTGGTGGTGGTAGGTAGGGGGTTCACCCCGTGGTTCATGATGAACCAAGAGCAATCCCAAATTGAACCAAGCCAACCCAAACCGAGAATAAACTAGCCCAGGGAGGAAATTAAGCAAAGAAATCATGCAATACAAGAATAAATACGTACACGTATTCCAAAAATACGTAATACGAACCACAGGCATTACACGGCCCACCAGTCGTACGCGTTCAACCGTAGTTGAAGTTGTGCGCAGGAGACTTGCTTCGACTCTTCAATGTCGAGAAACTCGAAGTGGTCTTCCAGCTCTTCCAACCAGTCGATCGCCATGGAAGGGCCTTCGGTACCGTTGAAGGAAGTACGGCACGCCTTCTTGAATTCCGACACTTCAAAGTTGTACTTTTTCAGTGCCGCTGGTTAACGCTCGGGCTCCTCCATATCAACTTCAATGGGTTGGATCGTCGGTACGGTGGCAGCAGGTGCGGTGATGGTAGGCGCAGTCGCAGAATTTCTGTTGGCCGCCATTGTCTGGACGATCTGCTGCAGGGTATCTAACTGCTTTTGTTGAAGTTTGGTATGTGCGTCAAAGCGAGCTTCGAAGCGAGCTTCGAACTGGGCCTGTCGTTCCTCTACCTGTTGATGCCGGTTCTCGGACTGGTTTCGCTGCGCCTCCATCATGTGCAGTATCCTTTCGATGGTATCGTTAGAAGGTCCGGCCCGCAGACGATACGAACTACTAGAGCCGCTTGAAGCGCTCTGTTCTTGCTCGGCCGTGGGTTCCGTCACTTCTGCGATACGAAGGCAAACGCATCAGTCAGAAATTATTACGGACTCATTGTATGGAACAACTTATCTCATCGATGCAAATTCAAAGGTTTGGAACTCTAGACGCGAGGCCAAAGGATGTAAAGCCGTGCTCTGATACCATTATGTCACGCCCCGATTCCGTAGAATCGATAGTCGTCCCTCGGGCATGATGCCGTGCGAACCTTAGTTGCGATCGCACAAGGCATAGTCATAAGGTTATCCGAAACACAACATCAAGTTAGAGTACGCAGAGAAATTGATTGGCACATATGAAATAGAAGTAAACTTTTTCATTGATAATAAAACTTTATTTACATTGACTTCATTACATTCATTGCTGCGCGGGCTACAATATGACTCGACTTATAAAATGAACGTCGATGAGATAGTCGTTCCATACATTACACCCCTTTATACAAGCAAAAACTATTACACATTTCTACCTGCGATCGAGGGAAGCCGAGTCGCTATTGGTCTTCTTTTGTACTGAATGCGGAGTCTTCAAAAGGAATTTAGAAACAAGCCTTTACATGGACGAGACTTCAAAAGTGTCCACGCCGCCTTGAGATTTAAGTGGCACGTCCTTCGGGATTCGGGGTACCTGCGTGGAGAGCGAGGATCAGTACATTACACTTTGTACTGGTGCGTGGCAAATTAAGTTCCAAGCTCTCATTTGGTTGAATGAGTTTATATGACTTATTTCATGAATGTTTCTAACCATCCTAATGAATTTCATGCGAGCAATGACAAGCATAATGAAATTTACGTTGAAACTTACCGACGGCGGCCCGTGCCTTATGAAACTTACCATGTTCTTCCCTGTCAATTGTTATCATTTTCATACCAAGTGCAATATTTCGTGTGTTGGTCACTGGCTCCCAGAGCCATCGTGGACTCCTCTAGCTTTTGTTAGACGGAGTCCTTTCAGCGTGAGTAGCGAGCCCCGCTGCAAGTCCTCGTCTAACCCGTGCCCAGCATAGCTAATTATTTGTTTCCTTTTGTGCCCGCAACGGTCCCGTGGTCTTGGGTTGCCGTGCGGAGAAACGCTCACCTTGTCGACAAGTTGTCCATGACCGTGCAAAGACACATTTTTAGTTGTTAAGACATAGCCTACCTTTTCTTTGAAAACTTGTTCATTCATTCGTATTCGTGCACTTGCATTTATCTTTTCATTCGCAACAATACTATCAGTTTTGCCTAAGAAGGGGGCCGAGTAGAGAAGGGTCAGCCACTCACCTTGAGTTTACTTCGACGAGAGAACTTATTGGTCGTGCTAGACGTCGCCTACGCGATTACCTGAAATTACACAAGCAACCGATTAGAACACTGCATTATTCAAAGAGTTCGATAGGAAATGCGAGTTCGAAATACAAGCCATGAAAACCATCGAAAACATTCACGAAAGTGCATTCAGAAAACAAAGCCAAAACCAACGCAAGCGGCGTAAAAAGCAGAGCAACGGGAGGTCTCTCCCGACTCAGCCGCAGAGTCAATCCTCGAGGCGCAACCCGCTGAATATGGGACTTGGTTCCAAAGAAGATATTCAATAACGAGGAATGGATCTTAATTCAACCGTTTTTATTCGATCGACTCGGTCGATCCCGACAGAATCGATAGCAACAGTGTTCCTTTCTCGCGTACCCCGTGGACAGAGTACGGGGCACGATGTAGGGACGGGGTACTACACTGATATTGTATTACCAACTAGACATACATTCAAGTTCTAGACTCAATCTAAAGGCATACACGCGGTTTGCTGCTATTCTGCTGACCCATCTATATGAGTGGTCACTAGCAATGTCAAGCTATGCTGGATTTTTGGCTCACGGTGACCCCTTCACATAGAGGTACGAGCCCCACCGAATGGTCCCGTGGCATATACCGTAATGGTTCACTTCTAACGAGTCGCACCGTCGTCGAAGGCCGTACGGTATCTGCTTTTCCCTCATAGGCCGACTCGATCTCGGCGCCCCGACGATTGGTCGAGGGATTCCCCTTAGCTATGTGCGTTCGTAGCTTTTATATTACCCTACTTGTGCAAGTTGAAAACATACGAGTTATTAAGTGAAGGCAAAGATGAGGCAAGTTCACCGAAACTACCCCACCTGAGCGAGGAGTCGCCTCGGCCGAGCGAGTCTTCGAGTAGCCGTTGCAAGGCTAAGTCCGAATGCCGTCGGCATTTCGATTCCTATGATTGACTTTACGGGACGGGGCACTATACAGCCTTGTCACATGGCTCTTGGCAGCCTTGTCGCATGGCCCCTGTCCCCCTAGTCGCATGCTGCATGGTCATTTGGCCCTTACCGCATGGCGATCCTTGGCCGCATAGGCCATGGCCCTTGGCTTTTAGCCCTTAGCCCTTGGCTCCCAGGCCGCATGGCTCTCCCCACAGCCTGCACCCTTTTTGCTATTTTGGTTGTGACATTTATGCTTATATCTCATGACCCTCTGTGTAACTTGGGTCCTTGATTGAAATGCTTATACCATGTTAATTCTGAATATGTTCCATAAACATGATAGATTAATGTGACTCATATAATAGTGGCCCGTCATGGCGCACTCACGACAAGAATAATTGATTTGTAACTACACGATAGTGACCCGTCGTGGTGCACTCAAGACAAGTGAGCATGGCATAATAGTGGCCCGTCGTGGCGCACTCTTAACAAGTACCTTGACCTAAGAACTCTTAAATAGTGACCCATCGTGGTGCACTCTTGACAAGCAACCTTGACATGATAAGTAAGCTTAATAGTGGCCCGTGGTGGCGTACTCCTTACAAGTAATCTTGACAATTAACAAGTAATTCTCATCATGACACCGTGGGTGATTGTATTGAATGTGCGTGTATAAGCTACCAGTCTTGTCTTGTATCATGTCTAGGACTTGTATCCCTGGTTACCACGGTCAGGGATTCATACTTAATCGGACTAGGTTATTGACTAGATTGATCAAGTAGTTCATATAGAGAGGTATTCTGGCTACAAACAATCCCGTTATCTGGGCGCCTTCTCTGATGGACTTGTATCCTGCCGACGAGTAGGGCACATTTCTAGCTCACTGTCATATGGGGCACTTCATGAAACGATTACTATACATACTGTCATGTGCTGTACTCATGTCACCTAACAAGTCATAATAACTCTTAGCATGAACCTTGCGTCTGGATAACCTGGATAGTCTGCAGGGCTTGTGGCCGTAGGGATGCCTCATTGCATCTTGCTAGTAACTAGGCTTGTGATAACCCTAGTTAGTTTAAGTATCAAGCCGTACTCTTTGCTTGGCCGTAAATGTGGGATGGAGTCCCATCTTGTCTAGTCTTGCCTAGATCCAGTACATGGCTATCTCAAGACATGCTTGTGTATGCTTTACCATACCGATAATTTGTTAGAGACTAAGTTCTGTTCAGGTGAAGGGTTACAACCCAGTCCTTGTTTGGTTTATGGGTTGTTACTTGGTTACCGGAATAGTCCCTTAGTTATCTTATCGTTTATCGCCCTGTTTTCTCTAACTCATGTCTTTTGTTATTTCATTTATGTCCTTATGTGCTAATATGCTGGTTTTAGTTCTTAAGTGAAGCCTCCTTTGTGGTACTTGCTTTTTCTAGGGTCTGACCCAGCTGGTTTTGTATAGCCAGATTTTAGAGCAGCTTTCGAGGATCTTCCAGCCTTCCTACCAGATGGTGACCACTAGAAAAAACCCTGGCAACGAGTGGGTTTTATTTTGCTCTCCCACTCTATTGTAAAATTATTCTTTTGAGGCGTTTAGCCGCCGAGCAAGTGTTAGCTCATATTGAATTTATATTCCTGTCTGCCTAAGGGTTGTAACATGATTGACAAATCCTAGGGTTGATCATGTATGACTTAAACTCTTGCTAGTCTTCGCATTTTGTATGACTAGCTTCATGATCATCTAAATATGTAATGTTTGGGACGCCTTACTTTGTATGTCTGATGATCTACCATCTTGTTACATTTACTTGCTTGCTTGAGATTGAGACACTAGGCTTGTTCTTGACCCTAAGAGACTAATGGCTTGTAGTAAACCCTCATGCATCTAGACAGCCGTGACCGTATTGCGAGGTGAGATTTCACTTCAATGTACGTAGCTGACTGTGTCTGTCCCCTGCTCTCCAGTATTCTGGTTCTAGGGCGTAACACCTCCGGAGGAAAAATGATATATTAATAAATTAAAACTAATAATTAGAACACATCTAATCATCAACATTACAAAAATATATATTAATAAATTATAAAACTCACCTACAAAAATAAAAATTAATAAATATTGGTCGATTTAATAATTCGTGATATTATTGCTTAGTTATTTTTTTTTTGAAGGGTATTGCTTAGTTATTTTGGATGATCATATTAATAGCTATTACATAAGAAGCATCAAACATGGAGGAGAACTTTTAAGGTATGACAGGTGTGTAATAAATTTGTCAAAAACTATCAAAAAATATTAAAAAACAAAACTCACCTATGGAGCAACGTGGAGGAGGAAAGGAAGTGCTTCTTCCTAGTTTTCTTAGACCATCTCCAATGGGGGTTTCTATCTTCTCTATTTCTATGGAAGAAATCCATTTTAGAAAAAACTTCTTCTAATGATGATTTCTATCACCATTTCTATCTTAGGTGACAATGATGTAGGATGGATACTTTCTAGGAGGATTTTTACATGTAGAAACTCTCATAGAAATTCTCCTATCTCTCATGACAATTATTATTGGACCCCACATCATTAAATTGGTCATTTTACTATATGACACATCACTACCAAATACAGTCAATTAGCGACGGCTGTTTAGGATGGATTTTTTCTGCCGTAATTAGCGACGGATTTGCTACAAATCACCGACGGAGTACCGACGATAAACCGATAATTTTTTATTTTTATTTTAAGGGTGAGGAAAGGTCGCCAGTCCGTCGCTAAGGCGTCGGAGATATAGCGACGGATTTATATCCGTCGCTATGCTATCGACTATTTGGCGGAAAATGTTGGAAGAAGTGGCGGGACAAATTACCGACTACGTAGCGACGGATTGGCCGTTGCCAGTTTTCCAATATAGCGTCTGCGGAGCGACGAATATTATCCGTCGCTAGTCCGTCGCTAAATATACGCCCCAGACTTAAATTGAAACGACAGGGGGAACTTTTCATTCCCCCCAAATTTCACTCTCTCTCCTCTCTCTCTCTTCCGTGGCTCTCGGTGATCGACGTCCTCTCCTCTCTCTCTCCCGAAGGTAATCCCCTCTCTCTCTTTCTCTCTCGCGGTGGTCGGTTGGGCAGCGAAGGCGTCGGGGGCTGCGGTGAAGGCGGAGGCAGCGGGGACGGCAGGAGCTGCGGGGGTTATCGGTGGTGCGGAGGGCAGCTGGTCGGAACAAGGAGTGTAGGGGGGAGGGGGCAGCGGGGGGTGGAGGGCGGCGAGGGGTTGTGGGTGGCGGGGCTGCGAGGGGCGGCGGGGGGATTGTGGGTGGCGGGGGACGGGGGGTTGTGGGTGGCGGGGGCTGCGGGGGGCGACAGGGGCTGCGAGGGTTTGACCCTTGTACACATCAACACACACACACATACATATACACATCCTAATGATCTGTCACACTCATATCTATACAACACACACACATACCTATACATTGTATGTTGACACTCACTCCCTCTCTTTCACACTTTACTGCCACACACACACACAACCCTGAGATAACACTGTCCAGCCCCCTTCACTCTTTCACTCACATTTGTTCCCTCTTCCCTCTCTCTCTATATATATGTCTATTTATATATAGCTATCATTTATATATATTTATATGCAGATTGTTATGTGCTTGTGTAGGATGTACATTGGTTTTGGGTGTTAGCTATGTGACATAGATGTGTGGCTTGTCACATAAGTATGTGTTTTGGTTATAGGCTATGTGTCATATACTAGCTGATGTAGATGTGCCATATGAGTTGTATGTATCTATTACCCCTAGTGTTGTATTGGTATAGGATTACCGACGGATTACCGTCGAATATTTAGCTACGACTATTTAGCGTCGGATTTTTTCCGGTATCGAACTATCGGTATCGGATTATCGGTATCCAGAACTCGGTATCGGTATCGAACTATCGGTATCGATATCGAACTATCGGTAGCGGACTATTGGACTATCGGTATCGGACTATCGGACTATCAGTATCGGTATCGATATCGAACTATCGGTAGCGGACTATCGGACTATCGGTATCGGTATCGAACTATCGGTATCGCACTATCGGTATCGGTATGTATGTATGTATATATGATATATGTAGGTAGTAGTTGTGTGTTAATGGCTATGGCCATATGAGTTGTGTGTTATAGGCTATGGCCATATGAGTTGTATGTATATGTTAGCGAAGGATTTTTATTTTAACGATGGATTTTCAGCTACGGCTATTTAGCGATGAATTTTTTCCATCAAAATTAGCGACGGACTTTCGACAAATCATCGACGATTACCGTCGAATATTTAGCTACGGCTATTTAGTGTCGAATTTTTTTCGGTATCGAACTATCGGTATCGGACTATCGGTATCGGTATCGAACTATCAGTAGCGGATCCACCTCCTCGACCGTATGTACTTAGTATCGCTCGTAGCAGATTAGTATCGGTATATCGGTTTGGTATAGGTCGTATCGGATGGTATTGACCTTAACGAATTGGTATCGTCCTATCCGATATGTATCGACCGTATAGGTAGGATTCGTATTGGCCTTATCGATTTGGTATCAGCCATATCCGATAGGTATCGGCTGTATCAGATATGTATCGGCCGTAACAGATTAGCTTGGTAGAAGGTTTAGTAACAACTGTACTTAGATTTTTCTTTTCTCGAGCTAGAATACCATTGCAAGAGAGTCACGAGAGAGTAAAAAACCTCATAGATATTGATGTTTATGAGAGTGATTAGCCAATTACAGTAACATACATGCCACATTTTCCATCATGAAAGGAGAGATTGAAGGCAATAACATACAAAGTTGTATTTCGGAAGAAGACGAACTCCTATAAACTCTTTGTTCACAAAACAAGCTATAGAGAATACAGAACAATTATCGAGTTCATAACCTACTTCGCAAGAGAAGTATCTTACTGTTTTATGTCAAATCAGCCTGAGATAACTGAGAACATTAAGATACTTCTCTTGCGAAGTAGGTTATGAACTCGATACTTGTTCTGTATTCTCTATAGCTTGTTTTGTGAACAAAGAGTTTATATGAGTTCTTCTCCCGAAATATAACTCTATATGTTATTGCTTTCAATCTCTCCTTCCCTGATGGAAAATGCAGCATGTATGTTATTATAATTGGCCAATCACTCTCGTAAACATCAATATGTAGGAGATTTTTTTACTCTCTCGTGACTCTCTTGCAATGGTATTCTAGCTCGAGAAGAGAGAAATCCAAGTACAGTTGTTACTAAATCTTCCACCATGCTAATCCGATACTGTAGATACATATCCGATACCGTCGATACCTATCGGATATGGCCGATACCGAATCGATAAGGCCAATACGAATCCTAGCTATACGGTCGATACATCGGATATGTATCTACCAATTCGCTAAGGCCAATACCAATTTGATACGGCCTATACCAAACCTATAGACCGATACTAATCTAATGCGGTCGATACTAAGTACATCCGGCCTATATACCAGCGGATCCACCAGTTACATGATTATATACTAATTCTGTTTAGTTTGTCTTATAATACAAATTTTCATATCCAATCTGTGATGGATCGTTATTTCATTGATCGTACATGGATGTACAAACGACAATAAGAAAGCAGAATAGGTGTGAGTGACGATTTTCAGGCAGGCGTGAAAGTGTTTTTTAAGTATGCCATGAGCAAAGCTCAGTACATGGATGATAACAAAATCAAGTGTCCATGTCGTAATTTTTGCAATAGACGTTACGAAGAAGTTGTGACTGTGAGAGATCATTTGACCCGTAAGGGTTTCGTACGTGATTACGGCCCGTGGTCATCGCAAGGTGAACTATATACGGAAAGACAGGTTGCGAATATTGCTACTTATGCTTTTGATGATAATGCTGCAACGGATTTTGTCATCGAAGACGACGAATGCTCTGTTGATTATGGCGACCTGCAGAACCTTGCACGAGATATGGTGTACGACACGACAGGGCCTAATTTTTGATCCGGAGGATCCTAATCCCGAGGCGAAGGAGTTCTATGATATGTTTCAGGATGCAGAAACTTCTCTATATCCTGGTTGTGAGCCTCATTCCGTACTGTCAGTGACGATACGGTTGTTGAACATAAAGTCCGATTTTAACTTGCCACAAACTTGCTATGATTGGATTATACAACTAATCAAGGAGGTGTTACCGAAGGAATCAAAAGAGCTTCCAAAAAACTTCTACATGTCGAAGATGATGGTCCGAGAACTGGGACTGGGGTACGAGAAGATAGATTGTTGTCGCAACGGATGCATATTGTACTACAAGGAAAACGAGGACATAGAAAGTTGCTGCTTCTGTAATGCAGATCGTTACAAGCCAGTCAGGGGAAAAGGAAAGTCAACTAGAAAATGACGTCCTTACAAGTATATGCATTACTTGTTAATCACGAAGCGCTTACAGAGGATGTACGTCTCAGAATACAGCAGAACACATGACGTGGCACAACGAAGAACACACAAAGGACGATGGAGAATTGTCACATCCTTCGGATGGAGAGGCGTGGAAATATTTTGATTTGCGTCATCTGTCACGACCCGTACCCACTGTGAGGGTATGAGCGCGTAACAACGCCCAGCCTACGCCGCAGTGTCGGCGGTAGAACGCTGTCCTAGGTTACTATCTAAACAATAACTCATGCAATTATATAATGTACTTGTCAAATCTCAACTCAGAACGGAGGACAAGTATAGATATAATGAATCTCAATCACAGTCTAAGAACGATAAGATATCACAGAAGTTATAACTAAGACTAAATAACAGAAATAAATCCAACAACTAAATAATATAATCTCAGACAATCTCAACTACAAAACTCAACTTATATACAACTCCAGTTCTAAAATAAGACAACTAGCTAAACTCCCGATCACTCCTGAGTGTCAGGGCCATAGGTAGCTAAGCCATCTCCTGGTCAGTAATATGTAGCGCATGTGTCCTCAGGGCAATCATCTGTAAAATTTACAATCGGTCCAGTCAGGACAGGAACGAGTACAACTCATCAAGAAAACCCAAGTAATGACAGAGAACTATAAAGCAGTTATAGACAGTTTTATTGATGAATATGGCAGTTTATATACAGGTGATGGTATGGAGAACAGATAAGATACAAGGAAAGTAAGTAACTAAAATAAGAGAAGAATGATGGCAATGAAGACTGTAAAATAAATCTAGCTGAACTAAAGTAACATAATAAGTCCAGGCAGTAAATGTAAAACAAGTGTAAAACTAATATAAATCCAGTACGAGATGAATCTAATACAAGATGAATCCAGTACAAGATGATTCTAGGTAGTGATCAGGAATCTAGGTGAGTCCAGCTATTCTAATAGTGTGTTTTAAAATATCGAGATCGACATGTAAACGGCTGTAGGTAATACGGCACATCACACACCTGGCCGGGTGTGAGATGGCTATCATTCCAGTAGATTCCAGTAGATTCCAGTAGATTCCAGTTGGGAGATTCCAGATTGGGGTATGTCTACATGTCTTACTCAAGTATTTTCCCGCCCCGCAATACAAATGAATCCAGAATTCGATACGAGAATCGAGATGAGTCCAGCCAAAATATGATGATTCCAGAAATAGATTTCAGAATGATTCCAGTGATTCCAGTAATAGAGGCCAGATAAGTAAGGTATGTGTGTCGCATACATGAATCCAGAAATATCCATATGTGTGGTATCAGAGAATCACATAAAACTAAATAGAACTGAAGTACAGTAACTGGCAAATAAATGAGAGAACTATCAGAGAATGTACTCGCCTGATACTCTGAAAAGAGTAGTGTAATATCAGATGTCTGCAACAGTCTCAATATTCTAAACAGAGGAATATAGGTCATGATGTGTAAAATACAAGAGAATAAAGGATACAATGCAATCTACATGATTTCTAGGCCAAACTAGGTCCAAGTCAAACTTGGTCAACTCTGGGTCAAACTAAGTCAAATCAAGTCATATTAGGTCACAAGAAGTTAAACTAAGTCATACAAGGTCAAACAAGGTCAAACTAGTCAAGGTTAGTCTAATCTAGGTTAAAGTTAGACTAACTAAGGTTTTGGTCAAACATAGACTAGTCAACAAGGTAAT
Source organism: Iris pallida (assembly GCA_029216955.1). Taxonomy (NCBI): domain Eukaryota; kingdom Viridiplantae; phylum Streptophyta; class Magnoliopsida; order Asparagales; family Iridaceae; genus Iris; species Iris pallida. The sequence goes on along the minus strand of JANAVB010010797.1, from coordinate 4,206,170 downwards.
TAGGTCAATCTTGGTCATAGGTTAACTATCTAATCAACTCTACCTATACCATATCACACAATTAAGGATATAACACATTACCCATATCATATACATATATATATCCCAACTAATTTACACTACACAAGCTATATAGGGTACTTACCATATCCTAAGTATCATCTATGTATACAAGGACTACATATATATACAAGGCTAATCAAGCATATGGATTGGCTAACTTATATGAGAATTGGACACCATAATATATACCCCTAAATGAAACTCTCCCTCTAAACACCCATACTCTTCACTCTCAACACTCTCAACATTCTCAACACCTATACTCCCAATATCTTACACTCGAATCCACCTCTCCAACTACTCCTCATATACATGGTAGGATAACACATAAAGGGGATACAAAGCTAATGGGACTCGAACAGGAATAATTAGTAGAAAGAGTACTAATACACAGGTATACTAAAATCTGAACCTCAACTAAATGCAGGCAGTAAGGGGATGTAAAACAGATATTAAATTGAATATCCTCCTATACTGATTCATGTGACTAAAAATCTGGACTCATTCGTTGGTCTTATAAAAATGGATATAATACATATGTATCAATATAGGACTCGATTTGGGACAAATGTGCAAGGGATAGGAATGTAAGGTAAGTGGGGAATGAATACTACAATCTTCATGCAAGGACTGATCACAAAGTGATGGGAATTGAATCATGCAATGTAAGGGAACTTAACACTTCTAATGCAAGTGGGGTTTAAAGAGAATATGGTAGTGTGGACTGAACCCAACAAATGCAGGACAGGCCATAAATAGGGATGGGGAATGCAGGGCATGACTGAATGTTAAAGGATATGCAGAACAGATGCAAGATGGTTATTCATGGACTGAACTATTGAGAAATGCAGGACCATGATATGCAAGACAGAGTGTTTTAGTTAAGGATGGACTACAGATGATCTAACATTGACAAATCAACAATGATTGCAGGAAACACTAAACTAGACAAAACAAATTGAAGGGGGTGGACTTAAACTCATCCCCAAACCTTAACTGTGTTCAAGGGAAAAGAACACTACCTCTGGATAGAACAACCAAAGGAATATGGACATGATGTGATATTACACATGTATGTCATCTAACTGAACACCAAAGGATAGTAAGAGTGATAAATAGAATGCTTAGTTGATACGGACAAATAAAATGTAAGTTGTCTGAACCAAGGATATCCTAAGACTGGACAAGTGAGTCTAAGGAATGGTAGGGGACAGGTAATGAATCGACTGAACCAAGTAGGTGGACAAGACATGAACATATGACTGAACAACCAAATATGCAATACAGTAAAACGAATGGACAATATAGGCAGTGAATAATTAAGTTAGGGACTGGGAAAAATACTACTGCTACTCGAGAACTGAACCTATATGTGAATATAACTACACTAATGAATTGCCTAGGTGAACAGAGGTCATAGGTAACTGACCCTATACTATGGTGTGCATACATGGCTAACTATTAAGCTGAGACAGAACAATAAAGTGCACAGGACTGAACAAGGAAACAGTGAGATAATATTCAAACCAAAACCCCACATTCATTTTACTATCCAAACCATCTCCAAAATGACTTATATTTTGGAACCTGATTAATTCATTCGAAATCTGGTATCAGACAGTGAAACAATTTCAAACCAAACCATTTGAAAACCTAATTAATTCATTCAAAATCAAGGGGAAATACATACCAACATAGGGGTAGGTCTAGTCGTGTCCTTCCTGTGTCAAACAGTGACACAAAATGTGTCCAAACACGTGTCTGAACAGTGTGTAAGTGTAGGTACAGTGCAGTGAAGGAGGGGGCTCGTGCACGTGTGTCGAGCCCTCTAGGACACGACACACGAACCCACAAGTGTCGTGCACATGTCGACTGTTAGTCTAGGTCTAGGGCTAGGGTTTAGACACCCTGAATAGTGTCCAATATGTGTCGTGTCGCGTGTCCAGTCGCGTATTAGTAGCACTTTCTGCGCGCGTGCACGACAGGCATCGACCCGTGCGAGTGAGATTTCTCACTAACCACTATACCAAATCGTGTGAGACTTTGGGGGCATGTTGTCAGACATTGCCCCCAGGTGTCCACCAATTTTGGTGTCCAACCGAGTCGTGTCGTGTCGGATATAGACATATGGCAGCAGGACACCGCACGGGGCCTGTGCGTAGTGTCGTGCACGAGGTGCGTGTCCGTTTTGGACACAAAAAATCCACAGAATTGTGCTCAGTAGGACACGAAATCAATAAACACATATAAAACAATATTTCCATTCAAATAGTTTTCAAAAACAACATAAAAATTTCCTTTGAGGCATTTCATCGAACACCTAACATACGCTATGACACGTGTCCGATACGGACACGAAATCCACCCAAATTTTAGGGACACCTAGGGGACTCCTAGATCTAGCCCTAAATGCAAAGAAAACTGAAATTTAAATCAATTTAAAGAGTTTTACCTATATGTGCAAAAAGCTTGGAAAAGCTTCAAATGGGGGATTCTTCCTCTTGATGACAAAAGCTCCAAATTGATCCAAAGCTGGGATTAAACCCCACAATTAGAAAATAGGAGAGTATTAGGTTCTAATGCAAGAAACTAGGATTAAAAAAGGAATAAAAATGGATTTATGGGGGTTTTTGGAAGGGGGACAAATACCTTTCTTTTTCAATGTTGAAATGAATAAAAGAAAGAGGCAAGCCCTAATGAATAAGTGTTTATATAGGGTGGAGATCCATATGGCTGGTCATAAGCTCAATAATTAGGGTTAGGGTTTACTAAAATGGCCCATGGGCTTAAGTCATGATCAAACAATCATTAAGCCATAAGTCATTTCATGAAACCATAAGCCATGACTTAAATTCACTTAAACTAATCCTCCTAATCCAAAATTAGTTTCTAATGACTAAAAGTAGGTTAACCTAAGTTAGACTAGGGTCACCATAGCTAGGGTTAGGTACTAGGCTAGTCCACTAGGTCTCAACAAGTCAAAGTCAAACTAGAATTCACCAATTCATTAAATTAATTAAAAAAATTCAAATAAGCCAAAATGACCAAATTACCCCTAGGCTAAAAATGATAATTAAATCATCCTAATGACATGGTTAGGCTCTAGGTCATGCAGTCTCTCAGGTTACACTAGCAAGACCTCAAAATTACAAGCCATGACTTAAGGCAGTTTTTAAATAGTTTAAAAATTAATAAAAATCACCAAAAATCATAATGTAAAATAAATATCAATAAATAATAATTATAATTACAAAATTTCAAAATTACCCTCATTTCAGAAACTGGGTGTTACATCATCCAAATTTTGCTGCAGGGCCTAGAAATGTACGTCTGGCGCTATGTTCTGATGGCTTCGCCCCTTTCGGGCAGTCGGGATCTCAATACTCCTGTTGGCCGGTCATTCTTATCCATTACAATCTGCCACCATGGATGTGTATGAAGACTCCTTATATATTCTTGACAGCTATCATATCGGGTCCCAAAAATCTGACGAAGAACATCGATATATATTTACAGCCATTGGTGGATAAGCTGAAACAGCTGTGGAAGATCGGCGTCGCGATCTATGATATTTCTAGGAAACAGAACTTTCAGATAAGAGCTTCACTAATATGGACAATCAATGATTTTCCCGTATACGGTATGCTGTCGGGATGGAGTACTCACGGCACCATGTCTTGTCCGATATGCATAGAAAATAGTAAGGTGTTCCGCCTTAAGCATGGAGGAAAAACTTTTTTCTTTGATTGTCACCGTCAATTTCTGCCCGCGAGTCATCCTTGGAGAAAGAACAAGGACGCATTTAGAGCTGGAAAACAAAAATTTTCTCATCCGCCTGCCAGAATGTCGGGATACGATATTTGGGAAGATGTAAAGGACTTGTCCACTGTAATGGAAGATCCATCGAACAATCGTGTCGATGGGTTCGGACAAATTCATAATTGGACTAAACGGAGTATCTTCTGGGACTTGCCTTATTGGAAAGATAATCTTATAAGGCTTAATCTTGATGTTATGCATATCGAAAAGAATGTGTTCGATAATGTCTTCAATACCGTCATGGATATTAAAGGAAAAACGAAGGACAATCCAAAAGCAAGACAAGACATTGCCGAGATATGCAAGCGTCCTTGTCTGAACTTGATACAAAGGGGAGCTGGTGGACAATTAACTAAGCGGATAGGACAATACACATTGAGCAAGGAAGATAGATTAATAATCTGTAAATGGGTATCTACTTTAAGATTTCTCGACGGCTATGTGTCAAATTTGTCTAGATGCGTTGATCTCAATGAATGCAAGCTAACGGGAATGAAGAGTCATGACTGTCACGTGTTTATGGAAAGATTACTGCCCATTGCTTTGAAAGAGTTGTTGCCTTCTGCTGTATGGGTTCCGTTGGCCGAACTATCTACATTCTTCAAGGATATTTGTTCAACTAAGTTGACTGTGCAACACATGGTTGAACTTGAGGAGAAGATTATCGTAACAATTTGTAAGTTGGAGAAAATATTTCCTCCTGGCTTCTTCTACAGCATGGAGCATCTACCTATTCATCTAGCATACGAAGCCTGTGTCGGTGCATCTGTTCATTATTGATGGATGTATCCATTTGAAAGGTACATAAAAATCGATATAATTTAAGTTGAATTTTAGTAGGTTTTAAAATTCATTCTTAATTCTTAAGATAATTTGTCTCTCTAGATACCTACACCATCTAAAGAAGAAAGTTGGCAACAAGGCTCATATAGAGGCTTCGATATGCGAAGCATATCTTATCGAGGTGTCAAACTTCTGCTCCATTTATTTCGATACTCATGTTAAGACAAATCGAAATAGACCTCAAAGGAATGATGAGGACGTTGAGGATGGAGGTATATTCAATATAAGGGGCAAGCCTATTGGGGCTAGTAAAAAACGGTGGTTGACTGACGACGAGTATGATGCCGCTCACCGATATGTCTTGTTAAACTGTGACATACAAGAAGTGAGAGATTTAGAGAAGTAAGTCAGTACACTTGCACTCTTTATAATCTCTAATTTGATAAAGTAAGTGACTACACTTATATATTCTTATTCTCTCTAACAGTGTATTTAGAGATGAAGTCAAAATGAGGACACCCGATATTACCGATGAGGGACTTCAAAGAGAGGTTGATTGTACATTTCTGTCATGGTTTCGCAAATACGTAAGTAACTGAGATAATATGTTATACGGCTACCATTAAAATATAGGCATATAAAATATTTAAATTATAAATATTTGTTTACAGGTTTTATTGCCTGAAACAACACTCACTAATGAGAGTGTTCGTTATCTGGCATTGGGATCGAAGAAGCAAACAAAGACTTAGCCAGGCTATGTCGTTAATAGCTTCAGGTTTAAGGTAACTCGGAATGCTATAAATGTCGAATTTATCAATGACGACATCAGTACCAAGGATTCCGGTGTTTGCATAAGAGGCACCATCTATGACGACGAGCCGGAATTTGACTATTATGGAGTGCTTCGGGATATTGTAGATTTACAATATACTGTCCTATATGATATGCATATTGTGATGTTCAAAAGTGAGTGGTTCGATACGACACCAAATATCGGTTGGAGAATCGATAAACAATTTGGATTTGTCGATATAAATCATCGCAGGAGGTATAGAGGGTCCGATACAATTGCGATAGCAAGTCAGGCTGTTCAAGTCTACTATACAAGCTACCCAAGGCGTCGTAGAGATCGATTTGACTGGTGGGCAGTATGCAAGATTAAATCTAGAAATACATTCAACATTGGAGACCCAGCATACCAAGAGGACCAGATCGAAAAGTCCCAATACTTGGGACAACAGTCGAATACAATGGATGTTGAAGATATTATTGAGGAAAATAGATGGGAGGAAGAGGTTGATACACAAGACTTAGCTGTCAACCAGGGAAGAAAGAGGCGTCTTATCCCAAATATTGAGGCAGAAGAAGAAGAAGAAGAAGAAGAAGAAGAAGAAGAAGAAGAAGAAGACGAAGAAGAAGAAGAAGAAGAAGAAGAAGAAGAAGAATTTGTTGGAGATGAGGATACAGATGAAATCGACGATGAGGATAAGGATGAGGATGAGGATGAGGATGAGAATAAGGATGATGATGAAGACGAGGCCGAGGATAAGAACAAAGATGATGACGATGATTAGGTTAAATATTGTTGTATATTAAAAACACTTTCAATTACGTGAATTAAGTTTGACCTCATAAAAGCAATTATGTGAATTCATGTTTTTTTTCGTTCGATCATAAAAGCAATTATGTTGAAGATATTCATTTACACTTCTATATTGTTAATTATGTTTATGTGTTCTATTTACAGGTCATGATGGCTGGCCGTGGTCGTGCTGCTGGTGGTGGTCGTGCTGGTGGTGGTGGTTGTCATGCCCCGCTCCCGCAGGAGCGATCGTCCTCGCCAAGGTGTGATGCCGCACGGGCCTAGGTTGCGCCCGTACAAGGCTAATCCCAAAAATGGCCGATTTGAGCTAGGCCACATAGTCGCACAGAGTGTCCCTATTTGCAGCGGAAAGTAAATAAACACAAGTTGAAACGAATTCAAACTTTTTATTGATTTTCAGGAAGGTTACAAGCGGTGCTAGGCCGAGATTACAAATCGCTCAAGCTCTCTCTCTCTGAAACATAAAAGGCTTGCCAAGTGGCTTACAAGATGGAATGATTCATGGCGATGTTTCGATACATTATATCCTGTGTAGGGTGCTTCAGCTCCTTGCAACGCTCCAAGGCTCCAGATTTGGCTCCGTACTTTAGCACGTTCGAGGGAAGCTCCGCACCTAATGACGACTCATGCGTCATACAAGCAAACTGTGGGGTTATCAGTACATTGTTATGCACTGGTGGGGAGGCTAGCTCGCCCATAATGCTATCATTACCAAACACGTTCTATTTACTTTTGTGCACCATCTATCATTCATTATCTTTCTAATCTTGCCTTAGGATCGGTTTCATGGCATATTTCATAGCCTATCTTGTGTTGCCGAATTCAATGTGTTGTATGAAAATACATGCACGACTTACCCATACTTACCGTCCGGCCTTCCCTGTCCAAAGTAAACCAAGTTAGTCAACAATTCATATATAACAACTTATCGTCATTCATATAAACATTCAATGTCAAGGGCGTGTTCCTGCCTCAGGTCCTAGCGCATCGTAGACGTATTTTCTAATTCATTTGCATAAAGTACTCTTTATCATTTGGTGTGTTACATTCAAGCATGTTCAGAAGGCACTTCATTCAGTTAACTTAGACTACTTTGTTTCAATACAAGGACTTGCACGTGGATTGTCACCAGCAAAGCCCACTTAATCTATATGCACCGGTCGCTGGCACCACAAGCCAATTTGGACCCTTTCTCCCTTGGTAATTTCTTACCTATCATAGCGTGCGGCTGGATCGCCTTGATAGTCTCTTGAAATACCCCGCACTTACGTCTCCTGGGTGGCCAAGCCCGCACCCAAGTAGCCCGTAAGCCCCTTTGATTCCGCCTAGGCCGACCACGATCCTCCCTTTGATCATGCCGCGAAATCCCTTATTTCTCCTACCTCCCGTATACGAGGGGATTGTCCACGACCATTTCGTATTGTTTGTCATTTTAACTTAACGGCTATCTCTGAGCCGTAGGCTAACCCTTAGCCATAATACGTTATCGACCAGGTTGGCGTCCGTGCAGCGCGGGTAGTGAGCCCCGTTGTACGTGCCCATCACACCTGTAGCTAACCATTCTTTCCTTTCTTATCTTTCATTCATTTATTCTTTTCTTTCTTTGTTTCACTTGTTCGTTGGTTCATTGATTCATTCACGTATTCATTCATTCATTCTTCCGTTTCATTTTTGTAAACCATTCATTATTTCATTTTTGAACGCATAAGGGACTTGAACGTAAGCTTGTGCCTTAGCACGAGCGTAGAGCGCAGTACAATAGTTCTCACATTTTCCATGTTCTTTTCCATATTCTATACAAGCATACAAGATGGGATTATTCCCTTAGCTAGGTACGTTGAGTCATTTATTAGCATGTGCGGTGTTATCGCCTAGCAATTCTAGCAATAGTGTCTGTATTTTTATGTGTCTAGGCTAAGACGGGTTCATCGGAGCCACCCACCTTAGCGTTGTTCGCATCGGCCGAGAGATACTCCGAGTGCGCCTTTGAAAGTCTATGTCTGGATTCATCTTTGATGGGCCAACGTAAGCCTTGTATTGATTCTTCATCAGGTCGATGCCAACTCTTCGGGTCGACGGCTCATTTGAGTCGTTGCACTTGCTGTTTGAATCGGCGTTCCGCTAGGGCGGAGTAGGTCATTACATAATACACCACTCAAAACAAGTCTCGTCCTCGAGACTTCCTGAGTGCAGGTCATCCTACCATTTCTTAACTCATGTCGTGTGCATATCTTAGACAATTCCTATTGAATGGCTTTACCGTTCGATGGCATCGAACTATACTCGATACCTTTCTAAGTTTCGTGTCGCATACGTTTGGTTAATTTTATTAAATGACTTTTCACTCATTTTAGAGTTGATGGTGCTTATTCAATTGTCGTGTTTCTTCGACTTGGTTGCTATTTCGACGTGTCATGGGACTAAAATGGTCGCACGAGGTGCGTTGTAATTTATCAAACTCGAGAGTCGTAGGCTGAGGCGAACTCACTCATTCGTTCAAGCGCATTGCAACACCCACTTGCAGCTGCATTCGAGTTCATCATATTGCTGAGTTTGGATCGTGCATATATTCAAGGCGTCCCCCGAATACGTACATTTCAACCAATCTTAGCGATTAGCGAAGTCGGACAAGCTACTCGTGATAGTTTTGATTTGCCGATCATTTTGCTAACTTCGATTTAAAACGGAACTTGTGTGCATCTCACTATTGTTTATCTCGGTCATCGAAATGACCCGATTTGCTTCTCAAGCATTCTTGTCTATGAAATCAATACGATTTTTTCTTAGCGGAGTCGACCAAGTCTAAGTAATTCCCGTCCGATTCAAGACCTAGTATTGTGCTATTATCGAGTACGTCTTTTTATTAATGATTCAATTCATTATCACAACTTTACTTGCGCATCATCCATTCCTATCATTCACTTCGTTTGGGGCCAATCTTATTGTCATTCACGCACACTCCCAGTTCCCCGTCCTACTCTAAGTCTTGTTGCCCAAGTCTATCGTCCGTCCAGACGATACTGTAAATGTCAGTCGTACAGGTTCAATCACTCGGCATAGGGTCGTCCGCCTATCCGCTAGTTCAGCTCACAAGGTCATAGGTATAAGTCAAGTTCTCGGTTCATTGTACAAATTTGTTGCACGATGCTTGCCCCAATCCTATGGTCAAACCATTTTGTTCGTTCGTACGAGAGTTTCTACCCAAGTTTGCTTCACTCAAATTTCTAAACATCAAGCAGCGTTCACCCTATTCGCATCAACACATTTTCTGTACCAAGTTCGAGCTCGTTTAGGAAAGTCATCCTACGATAGGTTGTCCTCAACCGAATCCTCGACATGTTAATATTGTAGGTCCACACTAATAATTTTCGTAGTCTATCTCTTCAAGTATGTTTGATACAATCCACCTATCCATCCTATCCAATTCACGTAGTCGATCACAAGGTCGTCTAGCATTGTAATATGTCGTGCCCCGATCTCACGCAAGTCTGATTATCTACGGCGGACATGAATCACCATGTCAATGTTCCCGCAGAATAATCGTCCTCATCGGGACGTAACGCTTACGTTGAGTCTAGACTTACTCATTTTCGATACGCGGATTGGGTCTACTCAATCCTCAACTTTACTTTGTCTTTCCAATCATAAGTCCGATCAATCTTCAAATCCGCCTTCGCTTCAAACCACAAGTCGTAGCAATCAAAATTGCCATGTCAAAGTATTTCGAATTTGATCATTCCCGCTGGACATGAATCACCATGCCAATGCTCACACAGAACGATCGTCCTAAATCCGATGTGACGCATGTGCGAGGCTGGAGTGCGCTCGCACAAGACAAGATCGTTGTCATTGTGGTTATCACCGAACAATTAAGTCACTTCCCTTCTTCATCCAAACGTTCATTACTATCAAAATTTCCAAACATAGTATCCTTTAAAACAATAACTTCTAACACGATCATAATTCATCGAATCAGAGTACCCTCGAGTTATCGTACATCGATCTTTGATACGCCTCAATACTATCGATGATGTACATAACCTGATGATCTTCCTTTTGCAACGAATTCCGAATTGTGCCACTTAATTCCTCAATTCACATTGTCTCGTGCTAATTCTTCATTGAGCAACATCTATCCCAATTCCTTGGTCATTCTCGTATCTCCACTCAACGTTTCCCATGCACGCTATCTTCCGATCGTGCTATCTTCGATCTCGTCTGAGTATTTCGTCTTAACTCAAGTTTCAATCTATTCGACTAAACTCAAAATCGCATGCATGATCCACTACATTTCCTCGACCAAGACCTCCATTTATTTTATTATTTCAAATCTCCATTCAATCGTTCCGCAATTCGCACTACGCATTCTTAATTCGTCCGAACGATATCTCGTTTGAGACTCTCGAAGTCAAAACCAACTAAGCGTTACTCGTTCTAAGGCTTTGCGCGATATCATCGCTTGCTGACATACTCGTTCTATCCGTAAATCCTTTAGTTTTGCTCGAACAATTTCTATAATGTCCATACACCACTCAGGGTTCGAGCCACTCGACTGGTCATTGACACTCACTCTTATTCTTCTTCGAGGCTATCACATACACCACTCGGAGTCAAGTCATTCTACAAATCCTCAAAAGATCATTCGATTCCCAATCGATATGTTCAATCGCACGTTCGCCCGTTCCTCAAATTCTAAGAACCATTTTCTCGTGTTCGCTTTAGCGTTTGGTCAAGTGACGCCTCTATCAACATATGTTCTAAGTCTCACTTATTCTCGTCCGAACGATAGTCAATCTCGCTCGCAAACTCGTTCGTACCAGAAGGTCTAGGTGCGCGATACACGGCACAACTTAGCCGAAAGGCTGCGTGTATAACCATCCCGTTCGAACTATACTTCGATCTCGTGTACTCGTTCGCTATCGTTAGCATAAGGTTATTCAAGCACGCCTTGCGTTTGCAAACTTTTAGCATTTTGGTTTTCTTTCGACTTAAGTCCGTCATGGTTTGGCATAAAGGCCTTCTCCTATCGATTCCGTCCAACCGAGTACTCGTACGAGCTTTTGAAAATATTAGACTTATTGTATGGAACATCCCAAGGCACAACGAGAGAGAGCATATACTTATTTTGTTTCTAAACGAGCTTTCAAAACTGAGAAAATCAAAATGAAGTCCAAGGACGTAAAACCGTGCTCTGATACCAATCTGTCATGCCCCGCTCCCGCAGGAGCGATCGTCCTCGCCAAGGTATGATGCCGCACGGGCCTAGGTTGCGCCAGTGCAAGGCTAATCCCAGAAACGGCCGATTTGAGCTAGGCCATAGAGTCGCACAGAGTATCCCCATTTGCAGCGGAAAGTAAATGAACACAAGTTGAAACGAATTCAAACTCTTTATTGATTTTTAGGAAGGTTACAAGCGGCGCTAGGCCGAGATTACAAATCGCTCAAGCTCTCTTTCTCTGAAACATAAAAGGTGTGCCAAGTGGCTTACAAGATGGAATAATTCATGACGATGTTCCGATACATTATGTCCTGTATAGGGTGCTTCAGCTCCTTGCAACGCTCCAAGGCTCCAGAGTTGGCTCCACGCCTTAGCACGTTCGAGGGAAGCTCCGTACCTGATGACGACTTCTGCGTCCTGCAAGCAAACTGTGGGATTATCAGTACATTATTATGCACTGGTGGGGAGGCTAGCTCGCCCACAATGCTATCATTACCAAACATATTCTATTTACTTTTGTGCACCTTCTATCATTTATTGTCTTTCTAATCTTGCCTTAGGATCAGTTTTATGGCATATATCATAGCCTATCTCGTGTTGCCAAATTCAATGTGTTGTATGGAAATACATGCACGACTTATCTATACTTACCGTCCGGCCTTCCCTGTCGAAAGTAAACCAAGTTAGTCAACAATTCATATATAACAACTTATCGTCATTCATATAAACATTCAATGTCAAGGGCGTGTCCTTGCCTCAGGTCCTAGCGCGTCGTAGACGTGTTTTCTAACTCATTTGCATGAAGTACTCTTTATCATTTGGTGTGTTACATTCAAGCCTGTTCAGAAGGAACTTCATTCAGTTAACTTAGACTACTTTGTTTCAATGCAAGGACTTGTACGTGGATTGCCACCAACAAAGCCCACTTAATCTATATGCACCGGTCGCTGGCACCACAAGCCAATTTGGACCCTTTCTTCCTTGGTAATTTCTTACCTATCATAGTGTGCGGCTAGAACACCTTGATAGTCTCTTGAAATACCCCGCACTTACGTCTCCTTGGTGGCCAAGCCCGCACCCAAGTAGCCCGTAAGCCCCTTTGATTCTGCCTAGGCCGGCCACGATCCTCCCTTTGATCATGCCGTGGAATCCCTTATTTCTCCTACCTCCCGTATACGAGGGGATTGTCCACGACCATTTTGTATTGTTTGTCATTTTAACTTAACAGCTGTCTCTGAGCCGTAGGCTAACCCTTAGCCATAATGCGTTATCGACCAGGTTGGCGTCCATGCAGCGCGGGTAGCGAGCCCCGTTGTACGTGCCCGTTACACCTGTCGCTAACCATTCTTTCCTTTCTTATCTTTTATTCATTCTTTCTTTTCTTTCTTTCTTTCTTTCACTTGTTCGTTCGTTCATTGATTCATTCACGTATTCATTCATTCATTCATTCGTTGATTCATTCATTCACACATTATGCAACTCCCAGTACGGGAGTCGCCTTGGCGACCCATCGGTCCCGAAGTCTTTTAATGTTGCTATACTCTACTCGGAACGACTATGTCGATAGTCTTCCATTTCATTATTGTAAACCATTCATTGTTTCATTATTGAACGCATAAGGGACTTGAATGTACGCTTGTGCCTAAGCACGAGCGTAGAGCGCGGTGCGAGAGTTCTCACATTTTCTATGTTCTTTTCCATATTCTATACAAGCATACAAGATGGGATTATTCCCATAGTTAGGTGTGTTGAGTCATTTATTAGCATGTGCGGTGTTATCGCCTAGCGATTCTAGCAATAGTGTTCGTATTTTTATGTGTCTAGGCTAAGCAAAGACGGGTTCATCGGAGCCACCCACCTTAGCGCTGTTCGCATCGGCCGAACGATACTCCGAGTGCGCCTTTGAAAGTCTATGTCTGGATTCATCTTTGACGGGCCAACGTAAGCCTTGCATCGATTCTTCATCAAGTCGATGCCAACTCTTCGGGTCGACGGCTCGTTTGAGTCGTTGCACTTGCTGTTTGAATCGGCGTTCCGCTAGGGCGGAGTGGGTCATTACAGTGGTGGTCGTGGTCGCATTCAATCTTCCCGGGATGTGACCCCATCTAGCGAACCCGACCCGGAGAGTACCCCGGGCACAGACACATCCCGCCGTCGATCGACAACTTCATCGAGGCATGAGTCTCCATCCGGTAGCGGATCCGTTCTGCTAGCGGACCCACCAGCGGATCCACCAGTTACGGCACAGTAGGCCCAGGAGTACCCCCATACTCGGTTCCATCCAGTTACTGGAGAGTATATGCGAGGACTCGCAGATCCTTCGACGGCACCAGAGAGGCCCAGAGGCGAGTTTCGACGAGAGCTATGGCCCGCGGGGACCTCGTAAGTAAATTTAAGATAATTTATTAAATTTCTTTCATTTATTCAAGTTAATAATCCAGTCGTTGCTTCTTTTTAGGTTTTTTCTGTTTAATGTTGCCAGGGCTCTTGGAGAAATTATCAGGGCTAACTTCCATAGTCCCTACCTCAACTTTTCGTTGGTGCCCCCAAACTTGAAGTACGTCTGGCTCGACGAGTTGAGGGTATATATCTATATCTTCTGGTTAATTATTAGTTACTCTTTAATCAACCATTTTTTAAATTACGTGATAATTGAATTTGTATGTTAGACGACGTTCTGGTGGCCTCCCATCGCGAGGATGCGATCCGTATGACCTACAGAAGTGCTGCCTCAAAGAAGATACGGGATATGATTCATGACCTAAAAATAGGGCAGATGAGGCCGAATTGGATTCGACAGGACTATTATGAGGAGCTCTTAGATATGATGGATACTCCTGCGTACAAGGAGAAAACGGAGAAGGCGAAGGCGAACCGACGGGCCGCGGGGCTTCATACGGGGGAATCAAGGCCTAACACAGCGACGCTTGCAGATCTGGTGAGATACCACAAATTTATTTTACTATCAAATTATGCATTATTAATATATGGAGTTAATTAAATTCTACGAAAATTTCGTATGCAGACCCAATGGACGGTGAAGGAGGGAAGGGCACCAGAATCGATCATCATGCACGATGTGTTCCAGCAAACGCACAAGAGGCAGAAGGACGGGAGCTTCATCGACAAGAGGGCGAAGGAGACTGATGTAAGTACTTATGTTTATGAGATTTACGTTAGAATTAAAAGTATTCGGACTATAACTTAGGTAAACTTAGGATTCACACTTAATTTAGTGAAACATAGGATTTAGATTACAACTTAGGTAAATCTTATAGTATAAACACATTCATTTGATAGGCTGCGTATCGTGAGGCCCTTAGTCGGGCTCAGCTAATGTCACGATCCGCTACCCAAATTGTTGGGCCGGGCCGAGTCATGTCCAGCCTACGCTTGAGATATAGCATAGTAAGCTGTTCTAAAGATATCAAGATAAGACTAAAATGTGCTAACAGTTCTATAAGTAATAAAGAGTCAGAAATGTCCCAAACACAAAAGTCATCTCGTATATAAGAAAGTTCCAAGTACAAGTCCATAATATAAATCTGGATACAGGTCCAGTCACAAAATATATAGTCTAATACATGACTACTCTCAAAAGTCCAAAGTAAATAGACAACTAGACGAGTTTCCCCGCAGGTACATCCTCGTAAGACAAGGCCTGGTCCTCGGCAGCAACTCCATAATAGTAATCGCAGAGCAACTCCTCCTCAGTAAGTATACCTACAACGTTATCCTGTCAGGATGGGAGCAAGTACTGATTCTAAAAAACATATAATACTGATCATGTGATGGAAATAAATAACATATCATGTTTATCCAATTTTAGATACATTTTATCATGGCAATAATTATTTGTTTTAAAGTTTAAAACTGTAGTAGGTGAGTGATCAGTCAATAGGTAATCAGGATGTACAGTGGTACATATCAATTTTCTGAAGTGTACATACGTACCCTTAACGGCATCGGTGTAAGTCCATACACAAATGCGGGATCAGACATACGACAAAGTTACATATAGAATGTAACAGTGCTCGATAAGTACATACGGAGAAGGGGGGCATGATCACGTACACTACTAACAGTTTCCTCTTAACCCGTTGTTTAAACATGTGAGAGATATGAAAACTGTCCTAAGCATGGTAGAGACTGAAAGTAATACAACATGTGAAGTTTTAACTTGCTACCCCAAGGATAAGCATTTAACATGGTTGGAATTCACAGTTATTGTTATAGCAGTATGTAAAGTTTATAGAAGTACTTGCCTTTAGCAAAGCAAAGTAGTGATAGAAATGCTATAGATGCCTGGTGACTTGTCACTATAGAAATAACACATAAACTTAGTTTTTATACTAAGTTAAACACTAAGACACTAGTGGTGCAACACGACTTTCTGACTGGACACCTAGCCAAATGATGACTTTAGCATAGAAGACCAATGTGGGATGACATAATACCCAAACTAACTTTCTAGGGTCTTTACACTAGTGTAGGGTGAGGTCCAATACTATAATAACTCAAAACAACACAATTCATTGCAAGTCATAACTATTCAATAAATAAATCAAACTGTACACAGTGTTCCAACAATTTTTGAGATAGACAAAAATTTCAATTTTATATAAAATAAAGTACCAAAATGATCCTTGTTAATTATAGAAATTTATACTAGTTTTTTTGGAATTTATAAACCCTCATAGATATTTATTAAAAAATCAGCAAACATATGTATCCTGAAAATGAGTTATGTTTTCCTATTTTTATAAAATACCAAAATTACATAATAAATGCTGAAAAAATTATATTAAATTATCTAAATTAACATAGTATTTAAATACAATTTTTTCCAGATTTTTACAGTAATTAAAATATATATATATATATTCAAAACAGTAAGTAATAATTTCGGAAAATAATTAATTAATTATTTACTATTTTGTCCATGTATTCGAAATTGTACCGAAGTCCAGATACAGGACCCAGAGCCATGAATCAAGTCTAATATGACTTGTATAGACTCTGAATGTATTAGACACAATTGGACCCAAAAACCCATGCTAGGTTTGGACATCAATTGGTCATAATTAATAAAATACAGGAATTTAAATATAAATAATATATTTTGAAGTGGTAAATATACAAGTCACAAAGTTATATAATAAAATAACTTATGAAATTTTACATAATAATATTTAGCACTAAGATTTGTATTTGAAAATATACATATTAAAGCAACAAACACAATTATATATAAACATAATATATAGGATTATATCTATATATATAATATATATA
>JANAVB010010797.1:4075469-4146454 GCA_029216955.1 Iris pallida | reverse complement strand
TATATATATATATTATATATATATCTATATATATATATATATATATCTAATATATTATATATAGTATGATATATTATCTATATATATATATATATATATATATATATATATATATATATATTGTATATGTTGTATCAATACTTAGAGTTGTGCATTAGAGCCTTAGAGTTGTGCTTTAGACTTATAGTTGTGCATTAGAGCCTTAGAGTTGTGCATTAGAGCCTTAGAGTTGTGCTTTAGAACTATAGTCGTGCATTAGAGCCTTAGAGTTGTGCACGAGAGCCTTATAGTTGTGCAGGAATGCCTTAGAAGTGTGCAGAATGCTATTCAGGAAAATTGTGCAGTAGAGCCTTAAAGGTGAGCAGAAGTGCCTTAAAGGTGAGCAGAAGTGCCTTAAAGGTGTGCAGGTTGTCCCAGTGTGCTAAAATCCGAGAAAGTGAGTATTTTGTGTGTTTGTGCTTCATGTGCGTGTGTAAGGGAAATTGGAGAGTGTGTGTGTGTGTGTTTATATATAGATAGATACATAGTTTAAGAATTAGAAGAAGTTTAAGAATTAGAAGAAGTTAGAAGAATAGGAAGAAAAGTGAGAAATAGGAAATAGAGGGAATCGAGTTAGAGGGCGAAACGGAGCTCGGAGTATCGGAATGAGTTGAAACTTGGCGTGGGGCAAGAATACGTGATTTAAATTTTGCGGGTAGGCTCCCGAGTGAAAATCGGGGTTGTAGGGCGCCGGTATCGCGCCGTACAATTGCGTATCTTGAAATATTCAAGATATCGGCAATGGGCCGTATCGTGGACTAAATGTCCACTTACCCAAGGTATCTTGGTAGGTAATATATGTATAGGCTAGTATCTTACTACCCTAGGGAGCTCGGGTCAAAATACCAAGCGTAGGTAGGCTAACTTGATAGTTGCCTAAGCTAGAATTTTACCCTTTTTAAGGGCAAAATAGAATATTGGCCTACGGCCAAGATTTGAGTTTCGAAGTCCAAGATGGACTTGGATATGGGTTTTAGAGGTTGGTAATAGTTAGAAATAGTCGCCTAGACCTAGTCTTGACCCCGGTTGACCCAGAGTTGACTTTTTATCCAAAAGTCAACCGTGAGTCAATACTTTGTCTAGATGTGACCAAATCCAAACCAGAGTTGACCAGTTAACCAAAAGTCAACTGTTGGTCAACATTTGACCAGTTTGACCTAGAGTTGACCTAGAGTTGACCAAATTTGACCAGGGTTGATCAGTTGACCAAAAGTCAACTGTATGCCAACTCTTGACCCCGTTTGACTTTCTTCGACTTGTTTGACCTGTGATGACTGGTATGACCTAGGATTGACTTGGGTTGGCTTAGATTGACTTGATATAACTTAATTTGACCTAGATTGACTTGACAAAACTTAGTGTGACTCAGTGAGACCTAGTTTGACTTGGATTGACTTCCTGTGACCTTGTTTGACCTTGGTTGTCCTAGTGTGACCTAGTTTAGCTTGGTGTAACTTAGTTTAACTTAGTTTTGACTTAGACTTGCATATCATGATTAGATTAGCTTTTCTTTCATTATTAAACCATGTTTTGACTTGTAGTATCTCATCTTTAGGTCTGTGATTACTCTGAGCGTCTGTTCACCTTATCAGCTCAGGACCACAGACGAGTACATTCACTGATAGTTTTCATTGTCTTGATATCTACTATATCCAATTCAGTTGTAGTATCTTACTTGATTCTCGACACGATAGTTCACGGAGTAGTATTATCGGATTCCTGTCATGAGATGTCATTCCTGGATTTCTTGGGATACTGGTACTTGCTTGGTCTTAATTCTTGTACTTGTATTGACGTCGATTCCTGAAGAGGACTTGCTCCCCTCTTAGGGAATCCCGCGTCATGATGTGCTATGTCTGGATCCGTATACTATTCGGGGATGGAGGAATTATTAGGGGTTATGTGATCAAAGCCCATCTTGTGCAATCTTGTGATACTAGCGCCACCCTCACCTCACGTAGGGTGTAGCAGACACCCCTTGCCGGGTTATCCAGGTTGGCCGACATGACCCTTTCTAGAGATTTTCCTGTGATTGTCGGGCCAAGTGGATAACCCTATCTTGACTCCCTAGCCGATCACATATCGCTCTAATAATTTAAATTATATTTTACATTTATTGTCGTATCTTATATTTCAGTTCAGTTTACTTTCTGTACTTCTCACCATGCTACGATTTTATTTACTCACATGCTCTACCTGCCTTATACTGTACTATGATTTGAGACTAAGTCATGTTTGAAAGAAGGGTTACAACCCCGGTCCTTGTTTGGTTTAAGGGTTATAACTCGGCTTTCGAATGGTTCCCAAGTCGCCTATATCTTTATCTTGTATTTCATTATACTGTCTCTTATAGTATTTGTCAATTCACATGGAACTGCTGTTAGTGTTTGTACTTGCTTATTTTCTGACAGGATACCGTTATGATATATTACAGATGTTTCTGAGACAGATGGAGACTCAGGCCAGGGCAGTGGCCTGATAGATTGGCCACTAGATTTTATACTCCCTGAGTAGTTAGCACTTGTTAGGCTTGACTGGACTGCGATCCAGCTTTGGATTTTAGAATGTAGTATTATATATTATTCTGTGACGTTACGTTTAGTTTTGGACTTATGTGGATCTCGAACTTATTTCTTGCTTCATCTATCATATTTCCTTTCCATGCTATCTACCTTAGTTTTACATTTGTGAATGAGACTGTATTGCTATGTCACCTCCATTCGGAGTGTATATACTGTATAGGTACCTTTATCTGTTTAGTTGTAGTATTCTAGATGACCTAGATAGCGTTCTACCGCCGATGCTGCGGTGTAGGCTGGACGTACCCACTTCTCGTGCTCCTAATCAGGGTGCGGGTCGTGACATGTTTTTGTGGCGGCCCATGCAGGTCAGTGTCACAATTAGTGCGATCTCGTAATGGTGCTCGACTTAGACTGCTAATTACAAGCCTGCGATTAGGACATAGGATCTAGGGTATGATAGGAGTTACTCAATCACATTTTTGGAAAATTCTGATCTTTTGATTACCATGACAATTCTTCTTACATTTGAATTCAATTGTCCTCCTTTGATAATATCTTATTTTGTGTCATATTGATCTCTTGGTTTCAATTCGTCTCCAGGATGACGAAGACGCACCCGCAGGCCACTGGATCGAGTAGCTTGCCTGAGAGATCTGATCAGGCAGATTAGAAGGTTCACGAGACTGCCCCCAGTGATTCTACTATTCCGGAGACCCAGGCAGTTGCATAGGGAGGTCTACCACCTCCACCCCAGAGGGTTACGGCCGTTGTTCCAGAGATACTGCCGCCACCACCACCGATACCGACGGATACACATCATTTGTTCCTTCTCCTTCAGCAGATGATGGAGACACAGCGGGCCCAGGCAGAGGCGTCGCAGCGCCAGTCAGAGGCGTCACACCGACATATTGAGATGCTGAGGCAGAGTATGGAGAACTCGCATCAGCTTGCCCTGGCAGCAGTAGAGAGAGTGGCACCGGGTACGGTGCAGGGCCCTACTGGCCAGCAGCCGTGCCAGCAGCAGTCCAGGCCGGGGACAGTATTAGACTTTAGGAAGATGAGCTCCAGGGACTTCACAGACACGGAGGGCATCCTTTATGCAGACGACTGGCTAGAGGATGTACAGCGGAGCATGGAGCTGACAGAGCTTCCTAGAGCACTTTGGGTTTCGGCCGCAGCCAGCCGATTCTTCGACATTGTGCTGACATGGTACCGCACGAATCCTCGTGCGTCGGTGAGAGGGCTGACTTGGAAGAACTTTCGGAGGCTCTTCAAGGAGAAGTTCTTCTCGAACGTGGCTCTTACAGCATTGGAGGGCCAGTTCGTGGGTCTAGTGCAGGGGAACTCGTCGGTGGACGAGTATGCAGCTGAGTTCTTCCGTCTTAGCAGGTTTGCTTCCGACATGATCCAGGATGAGGGGCAGAAGGCTCGTAAGTTTCGCAGGAGACTTATTCATGCAGTGCGCACCCGCACCTTGGGTCGCCGTGATGCGACGTTCGATCAGGTATTGATGGACGCGCAGATCGCAGAGGAGGACTTCGGCCTCCAGCCGAAGAGGGGCAGTGATACCTTAGGGGCTAGTTCTAGTGCAGGGCCAGCCAAGCGCCCTCACATACAGCAGAGGCCAGTTCAGCAGCCGCTTCAGAGCCAGGGACATGTACTTCACCAGCAGGCACCCAGGCAGCAACAACACCCTATATGTAACTTCTGTAAGAAGCAAGGTCATGGATGGGATGACTGCAGGAAGAGGCAGGGCCTGTGTTTGCTTTGTGGTTCAGCAGAGCATCAGTTGAGGGATTATCCCAAGAACTTGACACGATTGGCTCAGGCAGCAGCAGGAGCTAGGGCTCCGACAGGGCAGCAGACGGGACCACCGTTGCAGACTCAGCAGCAGAGGTTTGTCCAGCATCAGCAGCAGGCTAGAGGAGGCCACCAGGGGCGAGCTTTCGCCATGACAGTTGAGCCCACTCAGGCAGTAGCAGAGCAGATAGCAGGTTCCAATCTTTCGATCTTATTTCCGCATTTACTTCCTTATAAACTGTCTTGAACTTCGATTCTATCTGTTCCTTGATCGTTGGATGAAATTTTGTCCTTGTGATGTAATATTCTTCTGAGATAAGTCGTATGGGCTAGGTTGCCTCGATTATGAGATTTTAGAATTCTCTAGGGTCATGCTAGCAGGCAGAGTGAGGACATATAGTCGGACTATGGACGTATTTCTCGGGTGTGGAAATAAAGGTTTTTACTGCCAAGCTAGCGGCAATGCGAAAATTTTAAATACCATAATTCTAGAGGTATGTACCTTAGTCAAGGACTCTGTGATTATCGTAGCCTTGCTCACTAGCATGACGGAGATTCTGAGTATCATGATGATTGGACAGACGCATACGATTATCGATTGCATGATTTTTTGTTTTTACTTGTTTTAAAATTTTGAGGATGATTTTTTGGGATGGATAGACTTATAGCACCCAGTTTCTATTTAAGAGTAATTTTAAATTTTATAATTTTAGTCATTTAATTCATGCTTTGATTTTTGAGATTTTAAAACATTTTAAATTTTAAGCCATGACTTGTGATTTTGATATTTTACTATTGTTTGGTTTTAATTTTGAGGACAAATTTTTTTTAAGGTGGATAGACTTGTCACCCTCACTTTTCCCAGTTAGGGGTAAAATGGTAATTTTCCATTTTATAATTTTTTTTGGGAATTTTATTTCATGAATATTATTATTTAATTATTATAGGAGTCGGGTTCGAATTTCATCACATTCCGAGTTAATTCGGGACCCCGGTGAATTTCGACTTGAGCTGTAATTAGCATGTTAGCTAACCATGGCCCACCCCACTAAACTTTAGGGTTTAAAAGTTTGGACTAGTCCCCCATGAGTAATTTAGTTTAATTATGATTTTTATTTATTTTTAGCAACTTCCTAAACCTATTTGGATTTAATTTGCATTAGGCTTAGGGAGGGGCAAACTTGTAAATACAAGTGCCCCTACCCCTTGGCACCATGGCCGGCCACCTATAGGGCTACCCCCTCCACCTCTTTTACTTCCTCACTAAGTTTCTTCTTCTTCTCCATTACTTTCTTTCCAACTCCTTCTTCTTCCTTTTCAAATCCACTTTTAGGTATGATTTTTAAACCCTTTTAAATTCCTCCTTTTGCATTATTCCTTCACATAAATGATAGAGGGGGTCATTCTCTACAAGCTGACCATAGCCTTTGTAGGTTCCCTTAAAATATAGGTTAAGGATTTATTATGGTTTAACCCTTTTTGAGAGTGGTATATATATATATATATATATATATATATATATATATATATATATATATATAAAATATATATATATATATATATATATATATATATATATATATATATATATATATATATATATATATATATATATATATAAAATATAAAATATATATATATATATATAAATATATATATATATATATATAAAAATATATATATATATATATATATATATATATATATATATATATATATATATATATATATATATATATATATATATATATATATATATATATATATATATATATATATATTTGTGCATGTTTGGGTGTTTTTATATAGGTGTATATATATATATATATATATTGTATATGTATGTATCAATACTTAGAGTTGTGCATTAGAGCCTTAGAGTTGTGCTTTAGAACTTATAGTTGTGCATTAGAGCCTTAGAGTTGTGCATTAGAGCCTTAGAGTTGTGCTTTAGAACTTATAGTCGTGCATTAGAGCCTTAGAGTTGTGCACGAGAGCCTTATAGTTGTGCAGGAATGCCTTAGAAGTGTGCAGAATGCTATTCAGGAAAAACTCTGCAGTAGAGCCTTAAAGGTGAGCAGAAGTGCCTTAAAGGTGAGCAGAAGTGCCTTAAAGGTGTGCAGGTTGTCCCAGTGTGCTAAAATCCAAGAAATTGAGTATTTTGTGTGTTTGTGCTTCATGTGCGTGTGTAAGGGAAATTGGAGAGTGTGTGTGTTTATATATAGATAGATACATAGTTTAAGAATTAGAAGAAGTTTAAGAATTATAAGAAGTTAGAAGAATAGGAAGAAAAGTGAGAAATAGGAAATAGAGGGAATCGAGTTAGAGGGCGAAACGGAGCTCGGAGTATCGGAATGAGTTGAAACTTGGCGTGGGGCAAGAATACGTGATTTAAATTTTGCGGGTAGGCTTCCGAGTGGAAATCGGGGTTGTAGGGCGTCGGTATCGCGCCGTACCATTGCGTATCTTGAAATATTGAAGATATCGGCAATGGGCCGTATCGTGGACTAAATATCCACTTACCCTAGGTATCTTGGTAGGTAATATATGTATAGGCTAGTATCTTACTACCCTAGGGAGCTCGGGTCAAAATACCAAGCGTAGGTAGGCTAACTTGATAGTTGCCTAAGCTAGAATTTTACCCTTTTAAGGGCAAAATAGGATATTGGCCTACGGCCAAGATTTGAGTTTTGAAGTCCAAGATGGACTTGGATATGGGTTGTAGAGGTTGGTAATAGTTAGAAATAGTCACCTAGACCTAGTCTTGATCCCGGTTGACCCAGAGTTGACTTTTTACCCAAAAGTCAACCGTGAGTCAACACTTTGTCTAGATTTGACCAAATCCAAATCATAGTTGACCAGTTGACCAAAAGTTAACTGTTGGTCAACATTTGACCAGTTTGACCTAGAGTTGACCTAGAGTTGACCAGATTTGACCAGGGTTGACCAGTTGACCAAATGTCAACTGTAGGACAACTCTTGACCCCGTTTGACTTTCTTCGACTTGTTTTGACCTGTGATGACTGGTATGACCTAGGATTGACTTGGGTTGGCTTAGATTGACTTGATATAACTTGATTTGACCTAGATTGACTTGACAAGACTTAGTGTGACTCAGTGAGACCTAGTTTGACTTGGATTGACTTCCTGTGACCTTGTTTGACCTTGGTTGTCCTAGTGTGACCTAGTTTAGCTTGGTGTAACTTAGTTTGACCTAGTTTTGACTTAGACCTGCATATCATGATTAGATTAGCTTTTCTTTCATTATTAAACCATGTTTTGACTTGTAGTATGTCATCTTTAGGTCTGTGATTACTCTGAGCGTCTGTTCACCTTATCAGCTCAGGACCACAGGCGAATACATTCACTGATAGTTTTCATTTTCTTGATATCTACTATATTTGATTCAGTTTTAGTGTCTTACTTGATTCTCGACACGATAGTTCACGGACTAGTATTGTTGGATTCCTGTCATGAGATGTCATTCCTGAATTTCTTGGGATACTGGTACTTGCTTGGTCTTGATTCTTGTACTTGTATTGACGCCGATTCCTGAAGAGGACTTGCTCCCCTCTTAGGGAATCCCGCGTCATGACGTGCTATGTCTGGATCCGTATACTATTCGGGGATGGGGGAATTATTAGGGGTTATATGATCAAAGCCCATCTTGTGCAATCTTGTGATACTAGCGCCACCCTTACCTCACGTAGGGTGTAGCAGACACCCCTTGTCGGGTTATCCAGGTTGGCCGGCATGACCCTTTCTAGAGATTTTCCTGTGATTGTCAGGCCAAGTGGATAACCCTATCTTGACTTCCTAGCCGATCACATATCGCTCTAATAATTCAAATCATATTTTACATTTATTGTCGTATCTTATATTTCAGTTCAGTTTACTTTCTGTACTTCTCACCATGCTACGATTTCATTTACTCACATGCTCTACCTGCCTTATACTGTACTATGATTTGAGACTAAGTCATATTTAAAAGAAGGGTTACAACCCCGGTCCTTGTTTGGTTTAAGGGTTGTAACTCGGCTTTCGAATGGTTCCCAAGTCGCCTATATCTTTGTCTTGTATTTCATTATACTGTCTCTTATAGTATTTGTCAATTCACATGGAACTGCTGTTAGTGTTTGTACTTGCTCATTTTCCTGACAGGATACCGTTATGATATATTACAGATGTTTCTGAGACAGATGGAGACTCAGGCCAGGGCAGTGGCCTGATAGATTGGCCACTAGATTTTATACTCCCTGAGTAGTTAGCACTTGTTAGGCTTGACTGGACTGCGATCCAGCTTTAGATTTTAGAATGTAGTATTATATATTATTCTGTGATGTTACGTTTAGTTTTGGACTTGTGTGGATCTCGAACTTATTTCTTGCTTGATCTATCATATTTTCTTTCCATGCTATCTACCTTAGTTTTACATTTGTGATTGAGACTGTATTGCTATGTCACCTCCATTCGGAGTGTATATACTGTACATGTACCTTTATCTGTTTAGTTGTAGTATTCTAGATGACCTAGACAGCGTTCTACCGCCGATGCTGCGGTGTAGGCTGGACGTACCCACTTTTCGTGCCCCTAATCAGGGTGCGGGTCGTGACAATACTACTCTCTATCATAATTCAAAATTTTCACAAACTTCCTTGAAACTTCTGGATGAAGTTGAGAGAATATTTGACAACCTATTATAACCTGGATTATGGAGGCCATGAGACCATTACAGCTAGCTGTACACTAGCGAGGCAGGGGCTCTAAGTCAAAGTAATTGCGGGTATTCGCAGGTTCTCAGATATTATCGAAGCTGAGTCCTAAATTTATCCCATATCAGATAAAGTTGATAAAGTATTGCGGTAATCTATTATTATCGAGATTATGGAACCGAAGGTTCACTGCAGCCAGATGCATACTGGCGAGGCAGGAACTGTAGGGGAAGTGATTTCAGATATGAAGATTGTCGGGTACTATGGAGACTATTATCCATTAATTTCATTCTCATGACTATTTCCTGAACCACTTTAAAATTTTGCCAACTTCAAATTTTGTACTTGATTATCTTGATCATGTCTAATCGTGCCAATGTCAAATTTTGTATATGTTTGCCAAATCGTGCCATTTCTGAAATTTTGAGGACGAAATTTTTCTAAGGGGGGTAGATTTGTAACCCCGCTTTCCCGAATTATTTTTTATTAGGATTTTTTTTAGATATATTTTATTTATGGTTTGAATATTTAATTGATTTATCAGTTTCTTAATAATGTAATTTTTTAAATTAAGAGCCAATTTAAAATTGGTTTCAAAATTTATTTTTCCCTCTAAACTTTTAAATTTGAATTTTCAAGTTGTTATAACTAACTTAGTGGTCCCCACATAATTTTGTATATTTTTTTACTGATTTTCTATCCATTCTGCAATAAGTGAAAAGGGGGAGGGGATTTATGCAAAAATCCCTAGGCGGAGGGACTAAAGGAAAATAGAGTTTGAGCGGGAGGGGTTTTATGAAAAATTCCATTCTTAATATCTATTCTTCCTTTCTCTCTCTTTCCTCACGTTTCATTATTTCCTCCTCTGTTGAAATCGAGAGGAGCAGAGCTCCACCCCCAAAATCCTCCCTGCCTAAATTCTGAGGAACCCGACGCTCCAACTAACTCCAGGCAGGCGGTGCTCCGAATAACTCCAGGCAGGCGACGCTCTGACTAACTCCAGGCGGTGGCGTGATCTCTCCGGACGGTGCCCCGTTCGTCTCGATTGGCGCCCACTCTTCTCCGACGACTTCGGCAAGCGCTCCGTTCATCTCAAGCGACGTCGTCTGAGACTCCACTCTCTTCTCAGCGATGACAGATCTCCGCCTTGGCAAATTTTCTCCGTGGACTCATCATTCCTGTCCGTGCCTCCGAATTGGTGAGCATCTCGAACTATTGTAAGAAATTTGTTCAATTCTGGAACTCGTCGTCTCTGACTCTTCCCTCCACTTTTGTTTGGGTCGCGAGCACAGATCTGGATCATTTTTGATCTGTTCGATCTTTCACATCGAAGGATCGATTCTTTTCTAGTTGGTTGGTAAGCTTTTGACCGGATCAATTGATTACTAGATTAGTAATTTTATTGTCGTTCGTTCCTATTTGAGTGTTGGTCTGTTTCGTTAATAACAGATCGGGAATGTCCGATCGGAAGCCTGGGCAGATCGACCGGTGTTCCCTGCCTCAATCTAGATCGACAACGCTTGGTGAGTAATGTTCTCTTGTTTAAATCGATTTGATGCTTACTGTGTACATGGATGGATGTGAGTGTTAGATTTTAGCATTTTGATTTTCTTGTGCAGAAGATTCATTTTTATTTAAAACTTCCTGTTCAAATTTTGATGCTCTGCACTTGTATTAATGGGAGTCTTGGTCAGAATCGGGGTTGAACGCGGGGAGTGTGGTCACGTTCTGGATCAGTTCTGGTTCGTGACGAGTTCATACTCGTGTCCAGATATGTGTTTGTGTCGGGGTGTTGGAGTGTCGCTACCTAAGAGACCGACTGAGGCAGGGTTGTCATTGAAGACTGGCTGGGAATGAGATTAGTAGTGGCGCGAGTTTGAATTCAAATTAATATTGCTGAGTTAGTTTAGAATTTTACTGGGTTTTGTTATGATTTCTGTCTGTAGGATTTATTGGATTTTTGTATAATTTTTTTAAGTTGTTGTGTATGTATTAAGTTTTGCTGGGTTTGAGTATTTTTGAATCTTGCTGATTCCTTTACTGCTGGGTTGGTTGTTTGATAAGTTTAAGCTTGTGAACAAGTTATTAGTGGGTTGCTTCATTTCTTTGGGACTCTATGTACTCGAGTGTGTGATACTATGTTCCTAGCTTATTTTCTCTGGGACTCTATATACTCGAGTGTGTGATGTTCCTGGACTTATTTTGATGCTCAGATGAACATTCTATGGGGGAAATATTGAGTATAGGGCTGTCCTTGTACTTTGTTTTTCTTGAATATTTCTCTTGTATATCATCAGTTTAGTTCTGCTGGGTTTTCTTGGTGTCTGGACTTGCCATAGTATGGTGTATGCTTGGGAATTTTGGAGAGTTGGCACTGGACTGGGTTGTGTACATTTTGCTAATAATATTTAAGTGCTGATAAGCAACAGTTGAGTATATTTTATTGAGGGAAGTATACTTAAGATGTGGTTGGGTTTGTAGCTGTTATCTTGAGCTGGGATGCATAGTTGTTGGGCCTTACTAAATTGAGCAGAAATGAAATAGAGGAAATATAGAGGAGGGGCTAGTTTATTTCTTAATTTTGGTTGTGTTTTGAAATCCTTTGAACAGTAAGGTTTAGAAGTACCAATTCCAGTCAATATATATATTAGTATTCTCCAAATAAATATTTGTTATATTCTACTCTTGTAGATTAGATAATATTCTAATTTCTAAATAAATAAGGTTTGAGTGAACTTCGGGATTATTTAATATTATCTTGAGACTTTCATCATTATTATTTTTACTGATAGTGTAATCTTATTATTATTATCTGTTTTACAAAGATTTCTAAATAAAGACTTCTAAAATATCTTTTGCCCTTACTAAGGGTGTAATATTTATATCCTTACTTATTATTAGTTATTAATATTTTGCTAATGACTCTAATAAAAACTATTTTTTTAAATTGTTTCTATTTTAGCTAGTAAACGGTAGTTAGTTTATATATTTTTCCTTGCTAAATGTATTTTAATATTTACCAAATATTTCTAAATATGGTATATAACCTTTTTGCTAATTGTATATGTATATGTAAATAATGTTAGCTAGAATTACATAAGTATAGTTAATTGTTAGGAAATTTATGGTTAGAAATGATTTAGTTAGCTAACCGACATTGTTTAGATTCTAACCAACTTGTACAAAAATTCTAGTGGACATTGAGACTCATTGGTTCGAAGAGCAAGGCAAGTACACCGGCTCGAACTCTTTACTCTGTATTTTCTGTCTTGTTTCATGTTCTCATGTTGACACGTTGTACACACGATTGTTCATTGTTCATTATTCACTGTTCATCGTTCATCGTTCATTGTTCATCGTTCATAGTTCATTGTTCTTACTTGTACATTAGGGTGGGGAAATACTACAGATATGTAACCAATCCTATTTTAGCTAGGCATTGACTAATAGCTTAGGTCTCACACCGTGCACGTGAGACTCTAAGCCGTACCATTGTTCATTGTTCACTGTTCACTGTTTACCCAGCCGGTCACATACTCTGATAGTTATTTCAAATGCATGTTACACTGATAGAATAGTTTCATTATTTCTGGATCAGGTACTATAGTTTCATTATTTCTGGATCTGGTACCATAGTTTCATTGTTATTCTTGTACCACAGTTTCATATTCCTGTCTTGTATCATAGTTCATATCGTGATTCTTTTTCATGCACTTCAGTTTACATTGTTTAGAGCTTCTTGTCGGGGTTATACTTTGCTCTTTTCCTGACAGGATCGTTGTAGGTTTACTTGGGGATGTTGTATCTTCTTCATGGGCCAGAGCCCGAAGCCAGGATAGAGTGTACCTCAGGATGGACTTAGAATTTCAGAGTTATAGTTAGGTCTTTTCTTAGATTTATTTTTAGAGGATTTCATCATGTATTGTATTGAGGATTTCAGGATTGTATAATTTTATTCATGTTACCGGATTTGTCTCCGAATGATATTGTATAATTAACTTATGGATTGTGGTGATTCTGGGAACATGTATAGCAGTTGTGGTGGTTTATATTTCTCGTATCTTGGAGTTTTCCTTAGTATTGTACAGCTTACTTCGTCGTGTCCATCGACGAAGGCTGGGCGTGTCCGACTCGTATCCGATTATTCGGGAGTGGGTCGTGACAGATATGCTGATTTTAGTTCTTAAGTGAAACCTCCTTTGTGGCACTTGCTCTTTCTGGGGTCTGACCCAGCTAGTTTTATATGGCCAGATTTCGGAGCAGCTTCCGAGGATCTCCCAGCCTTCCTGCCAGATAGTGACCACTAGAAGGAATCCTGGCAACGATTGGGTTCTTATTTTGCTCTCCCACTCCCTTGTAAAAATATTCTTTAGGCATTTAGCCGCCGAGCAAGTGTTAGCTCGTTTGCAACTTTACTTACTGTCTGCCTATGGGCTGTAACATGATTGACAAATCCTAGGGTTGATTATGTATGACTTAAACTCTTGCTAGTCTTCACATTTTGTATGACTAGCTTCATGATTATCTGAATATGTAATATATGGGATGCCTTACTTTGTATGTCTGATGATCTACCATCTTGTTACATTCACTTGCTTGCTTGAGATTGAGACACTAGGCTTGTTCTTGACCTTAAGAGACTGATGGCTTGTAGTAAACCCTCATGCATCTAGACATTCGTGACCGTATTGTAAGGTGGGATTCACTTCAATGTACGTAGCTGGCTGTGTCTGTCCCCCGCTCTCCAGTATTCTGGTTCTGGGGCGTGACACAAGCAACCAATATTTTCAGCATAATCATAAGGGTGGCAGGACCTGCGCCTGTACCCAAATCTAATCTTAAGTTTATTGGCCCTATCTATATGAAGGTCACGACGTTCCGTACTGTAATAAACTGGTATCTTAACTTGTAAGCCGACGATCACTCCACGTACGGGTTGCTAACCCAGTAGTCGAAGGATCCCAAACTTACTAGTATTATGGCTTATCACATCAATAGTAGGGAGCAACCCGTATAAATAAAATACACCACGAATACTCCTTAATTTTCTCCGCGGTCGAACAGTCCCGGTGCCCCGGCTATCCTATGTTTAAGGGAAGCAGCACCTTGCACAGGCTATCCAAGTCCATTGACCATGCAATACGCTCATAGCAAGCAAGTTATGTCATTCCATCCGATCTCAAGTTCTCAATGTATCATTTATTTCGATTCGGTCTATCTCAAGTTTTAACGACGCTATGCCTCAATACATCCATATTGATGCACGATGTCCCGATATGCAACATCTAATCATCCAACGGTTCTCAAGTTATTCGTATAATAGCAGTTCCGTGACAGTTGTGCCACAACTGCATACTTTGATGTACGAAGTATCCTTTCAATGTCACGATAGGTTCCGTGGCGTTGTACCACAACTTATCCATTTTGTTTACGTAGTGTCACGACCCGCATCCGCTTTTCGGATGCAAGCACGTGAGCAAGCCAGCTACATATCGAGCGGACTCTAGCCCGACTCGAGTACGTATAAGCTGTCCAGGGTAGGGTATCATGTCTAATCTAAACTATATCTTAATCCACAGGAATCATATAAACAAGAATGAACAAGTATGGGTCATGGTCTGCAGTCCACTAGCATATATGTCCGATGAGACTCCAAGAAAAAGAACAAGAGTCTCTAAACTGAACCAATAAATAGGATAACTCATGATAAGGAATGTAGAGCACGAAAGAATAACAAACGTAATAATGATACCTGAATCCTACAAGAACCACAAATCCTCCGCCATCCAGAACTACTAGCTAACTCCATGAAATCGCTAAACCTGAAGAGATCATCAGGTCCTCAAAGGACATAGCAAGATACATAATATACATGTCTATCTAACTATTTTATCATGCGCAAGAAAAATAAACAAAAAAAACAAGAACACGACAAATGACTACGAACACGAACACTAGAACAACTACGCGTAAATGAACTACCGAGCGACCAATGAACACGAGATCAATGGAAGAACCAAACCCTCATCACGAGTGTGGACTCACGGATTTTATAAGCCCCTGAATTTAGGGCTTATTTTTTTAATTTTATAAATCAATTATTTTGAATAAATATTATTATTTGATTATTATTTAATTTAATGCTCTTTACCGTGACTTGGATTTCTAGAGCATCAGGGATGCCAGTCTCTGAAAACTTTCTTCTTGAAGTTTGTAGTAGATGAGGTTATCTTCATGTTGATATATCGTGTCCCACTCGAACTTGCTCCCTTGTACTCTTTTTCTTCGCGCAAGTTCGGGTCAATTTAGACCATTTAATTATTAATTGATTTTCCACTCTTTTCTTTGATCCTCATAAGCACGTTACCATGACTTTTAATTTAGGAGCACCAGACTAGTCTTTTTCTTGAAACCAACTTGTGATGCCTGATCTAATCGAGACGCTCTTCATCCATGACCTTCGTATCCCACACAGACACTCCATTTTGTGCTTCATTTTCTTCGCACAACTTTCGGTTCAATTTAGACCATTTAATTATCTACCGTATTTTGTGACCTGACTTCCAATTTAATTTTGGGACCCGACATCGACCCAACCTAGTCGACCCCAAATATGGACATGGCCCACATGAAGCCTACTACCCGCCTGCCACTTGTGTCCTATTTATTTGAGCCCCCACAAGCTACTTAATTACCCATGATTATAAATACTTAAAAATAATTTATTTATTGCACCTAGTCCATTTTGGCCTAACCCGGCTCCACTGAACCCAACCCCAGCTCCATGTTGCCCTCCATCATGACTGCTATATATATATATATATATAAAATATATATATATATATATATATATATATATATATATATATATATATATATATATATTTATATATATAATGTAACTCTCTCTGTCTCCTACTCTCTCACTTCCAACACAAGCCCCTCCCCCCGAGCAGCCGAACACCCCATCTCTCTCTCTCTACTTTCACTTTCTCTCTCCCCCTTATTAATGTCGACTTCTCTCTCTTTCTTAATATCTCTTTCTCTCTCTCCCTCTTATATATTATATGTATACATATAACATACTCTCACCCACTCTCTCACTCCCATCAACTCTCCCATCACCATCCCTCTTTCTCTCTCCTCTCTCATTCTCACCAGGCCGACAGCCCCCCCTCCATACACTTTTTCTTCTTCTTCACTTCTTCTTCTTCATTTTCTAAACTACACTACCACCACCATCTAACATCACCACCACCCGAGCTCCAACCCGAGCACCTCCCATCCTCTCCTCCTCATCTCTCCTTCAGCGCCGCGCCACCTCAACCACCGCGCGCCACCACCCTCGCCGCCCCGCCGTGCGCCACCGTAGCAGCCAGCGAGGCAGCAGCAGCTGTGCGCAGCCAGACGCACGCGGCAGCAGCTTTGCCGGTGCCGTGCCGCCACCGTGGGCCGTCGTGGTCGGCCGCCGCGTGGTCCTCCGTTGCCCCCTTGGCCGGGCGCACCACCCTGTGGTGGCCATCGTCCTCCGGGACGCGCCGTCTAGACGATTTTAGAATTTTCTCGAAATTCCGTCGACGCGCGCGGCGAACGAGATCAAGGAAATTCGACCGTTGGATCGGCGATCTCCATGCTCCGTCTCAATTTTGGTATATCCCTCTTCACCTCTGTCAAGTTTGAACCGTTAATTTCGTCGTTTGATACATCAAAACCGGCCACCAAGTTGACGTTTTAATTTGTACTATTTTTGGACAGTTTTGCGATGCCAACTTCGCGGGTTCGTATCTTTGCCGTAGCAGCTTCGTTTGGTGCACCGTCAGTTCCGGTGCACAGCTGGTATAACCCTCTTCCTGCCTCCTTTAGATTTTATTTCAGTTTGAGCTTGTTAGGTCGGTCGAATTAAACACCAAAGTTGGTCGTTCGAATTCTTAGTGCTGCATTTGTAAAATTCCATTTTTGAACCCGGGACTCCAGATTCAATTTCTGACACCACCAGTAGACTCGTGGCATCATTCTGGCACATTTTTATATAAAGTTTGTTAGATTTGGAGGACGTGGGCCCTGGCACGCATTTCGGTGCAAAGTGGGCCCCACAGTCCGGGTCAACGGGACTTTTTGACGCCGGCTCATCGGAATCCAATTCCGGATATACCATTGAGTTCGTATCGTCATTTTGGACTCGATGACATATAATTTTCTAGGTTTTAGTGGACATTGGTTCCGGCACGCATTTCGGTGCAAGTCGGATACCAATATCCGGGTCAACAGGTCATTTTGAGATCGGCTCATCGGAATCCAATTCCGAATATACCGTTGAGTTCGTATCGTCATTTTGGACACGTTGATATATAATTTGCTGAGTTTTGAGGACATTAGCTCCGACATGCTTTTTCGTGCAAATCGGAATTTCGATGTCCTGGTCAACGGACCAATTTGAGATTGGGTCAACGGAATCCAATTCTGGATATACCATTGGGATCGTATCGTCATTCTGGATTCATAGACATATAATTTGTTAGGTTTGGTAGACTAGTATTCTTGCACGTTTTTCGGTACAAAGCGGGTCCGACACGGACACCGTTTTGAATCGAAATTACCTTTTTGCCCTTGTGTCCAAATTGGACTTATGGGAAAGCTATTTTAGCTGATTTGACCATTCTGGACACGTTGGTGATGTTTGTTTCATCATCCGACAATGTTTGTAGATATTTCTCTGTGTATTATCCTTTTATTATAATCTTTCTCCTTTTGTGGTATTTCGAGATCCATCGATTCCAGTGATTTCACAATCACTGAAATTGAATGTGTTGACCCTGTGGATATTTATAGAGACTAGCTTTGACCCAGTTTGACCATGGTTGACTACTTTGACTGAACGTCGAAGTAGAGTCAACATTTGACCTAGGTTAGACTAGTTTTGACCCTGGTTGACCACAGTTGACTATTTTGACCAAAGTCAGCCGGAAGTCAACCGTAGCCTAAAATTGACTAGAACTGGACCAGAGTTGACCAGTTGACCCAAAGTCAACTGTTAGTCAACGTTAGTCAAGTTTGACCTAGAGTTGACCTAGGGTTGACCAGAGTTGACCAGTTGACCAAAGTCAACTGTAAGTCAACCATTGACTTAGATTGATCTAGTTGACTTGCTTTGACTTGCCTTAACCCAGTTTGACTTAGTATGACTTGATTTACTTTCAAACCCTTATATTGATACAGTATTCCATCTATAGGTCATCGAGACACTGTTCTTGGACTCAGTTGACATATTCCACCAGATCTCAGGCGAGTACATTCTCTGATAATAATTTTGTTTTATGATATCGTTTATGTTTCTTGTATTTAGTGTAGATACCCTTGTTCTCTTGACACATTGTTCACACGGATTGGTATTTCTCTGGATCCCGTCATGAGATGTTATTTCTCGCTTTCCTTGGTATATCTTGTGCAAGTCTTTCTTGTTCCTTGTGCATTGTATAGACACGATTCCTGCGAAGGTTAGCTACCCTCTCGGAGAATCGTGTGTCATGATGTGTCATGGTTGGATCCACTATACTAGTCGGGGATGGGGAGTATTAGTGTAGATGTGTGGTCAATACCCGCCTTGTATATCTTGTGAACCTTGTGAATGCCAATCATACACCATACGTATGGTTGGCTAGATCATGACCTTGTGCAGACCCAAGCCGGCCACATGTTGTAGCTAGTACTCACACGCTTAGATAGATGATTCTTGATTTTTGTACATGCCAGGATCAGTTTTACTTGCCTTGTTCTAGCTCTAGATTTACAGCTTACCTTGCCATGATACTCACATGTACATTTCATAATTTCTTATATATTCTCTCTATTTACTGCTACATTTTCAATATCGTCTAATTAGAACTGTTATTTGAGATTTGTGCTCGTTCCATCCTGACTGGATATGTTGACAAAATTTTAGGAGTATTGTGCCCTCAGTATTGGACTTCATGATGTTGCTAGCTGAGGTGGATCTCACTATTCTTCTATGTGAGTTGCCTGGTAGTTATCCTTAGTTAGTCTTGTTGTTCCTTCTTTATTTTTTTGTCTTATGATCCTTGTAGATTCTAG
This sequence comes from Iris pallida, assembly GCA_029216955.1. NCBI lineage: Eukaryota > Viridiplantae > Streptophyta > Magnoliopsida > Asparagales > Iridaceae > Iris > Iris pallida. The sequence continues at coordinate 4,127,292 of JANAVB010010797.1, read as the reverse complement.
TTGTTCTAGTGATATTGTTATTATTTCTTGTCTTATCTTCCTTTGTTTTTGTGATGTGACATGAGTATATTTCTAGTTATGGATCTTTAGATGTTGTAGTTAGTTTAGTATACCGGACAGCGCTCTACCGCCGATACTGCGGCATAGGCTGGGCGTGGCCCACGTATTCATACCCGTATATCCGGGTGCGAATTGTGACACGTTTTAGTGGTGGCCCATGCAGGTCAGTCTTTACTATTAATGCGAAGTCGTGGTAGTACTTAAGCTTATCTGTACTACTGCGAGCCTGCTCTAGGATTAAGGTTGAGTCATGGAATATTTTAGGATTTTGGTACTCAGTCACACATTAGGAACTCTTGGTAGATTCCAGGGATGACCCCTGGGAATCTTATTTTGAACTTTTCGAAACTTTTCCCATTCATTCCTGTCCGTCTGGATTTCTGAAATATTTGTCCGTATCAAACTTTATTCTTTCTTGGAATGAGTTTGTGGACCCCGAAGGAAGGTATAAGTTGAACTTATATATCTTCTAGGTTGAGACGGGAATATGATTTGCCAGTCTCATATCAGGTTGAGATTATTTTAGATTATATTCCAATGATTTCCTTTATCTTGACCTAGATCGTACCTTTGGGACTTCTCCTGAAAACTTTTCCTAAATCCTGTCTCGAAATTTGTTCTGCTAGTTTTATTACTTATCCTTGATTCGTCATTGAATTTTGAATCTTGATGTTCGTTCGTTGTTGAATTTAACTTTATATCTAAGATCAGTTTTTATAAATTGAGTTAAGATATTCTGATAAATATATTCGATGAGAACGATAAATGTCTACTTTATTTATGGAGTTTAGAATTTATTGCAGTCATACTAGCTAGCACGACAGGGACGTGGAGCCTGATGTTGGTTATACTATCCTAGTTATGGAATTTGGATTTTCTTGCAGCCATACTGATTAGCGTGGTAAGAATTCCAGATGACATGATTTAGGGTGCATACCTTAGTTTTGGTATCCATCGTTATTGTAGCTATGCTTACTGGCGTGGCAAAAATTCAGGCAACATAATTTCAGGAAGACGTGTATGGTTATCAGACTGTATCTTAAATCGGATCACTTCGTCATGACCGGATGAGCAAGAACGAATTCTTATCATTATTCTTCCCCGTCTTGGTTAACTCTGTCTATCTACAGCCACAATTAGGATTTTCTCAACATGATTGTTTGTGTTCCATCTTCCTATGATTTGACTAAACTCTTCTTCACTAGCCTCTTGAATAATACTTCTTATCCTTCCCGGTAATTGTTGAAAGTGCCTCATGGATTGATTCGGGGGAAGTTCGAAAAGTAATTTATCCTTGTATTACGGAATCGGGAGTTTGCATCCAGAGAAATACTGGCGAGGCATGACTTCGGATAACGGCATCATGGTTAAAGATGCTTTTTCGAATTCTACTTGGACCACTCCCTAAGCATTTTGACTAACATCTTCTCCCTTATTTTGCAAAAAAAAAATTGTTTGGAAATATTTCACGGATATTAGCCAAGTTAAGTTCAGGAACCTATATTATCTGGCGTGGCAGCTGTGCACTGCAGCCATCCGTCGTATTATGGAACAAGGAAGTTAATCGCAGCTAGATGCACACTAGCGCGATAGTAACTTCATGTGACATAATTACGGAGGTATATGGTTCTTGAGTTTTACTTTGACTACGTCCTATGTATTTCGTTTGGCCTCGTACTATTCTTAGAAATATTTCGATAATCTTTCCTGTCTTGCTTGACCCTTACCTTGTCTGAATATTAATATGGATTGCTAGACCCAGTCTTAGGCCCTGTTACCTTCTATTTTGATGATTGGATAGCCAAACCTAGTTAACAGATTCTGTAGTATAACTATAATATATTATTATGTGTGATTGTGATGAGTATATTTTCATAGGGATTTATTGGGTTAAGCTTATAGGACAGAAAAGAGTGACTGACTATAGTGGACTTAGAACCATTAAAATGATTAGTTTGATAGTATAGATTGGTTTTAAGGTATCTAAGAAAGAGTAATAAAATATTATATTTTGTGACTCCGGAATTAGGACTAGAATCTTGTGCTTAGATTTGAGGGTTTATATTCAGGAGTTCTTGAGTAAAAAGAGAAGGCTCAATACCCAGAATAGGTTTTGAATGTACAATTTCAAGGAGCTGGTGATTAATAGGATAAGGATACTTAGGACGGGATAAGGAAACAAACAAATTGCTTTGAGATTGGAATTTTGGGTTGATGGCCAATCATTGTGATATATATATATATATATATATATATATATATATACGTATCTCGAAGGTTACCTATATTTTAGAGTATATGTCAAGGTTCTTATTGATATGAAGATTCTAAGGGGTAAATATATATATATATATATATAATATATATATATATATATATATATATATATATATATATATATATATAAAATATATATATATATATAAAATATATATATATATATATATATATATATATATATATATATAAAATATATATATATATATATATATATTTTATATATATATATATATATATATATATATATATATATATATATATATATATATATATATATTTTATATATATATATATATATATATATATATATATATATATATATATATATATATATATATATATATATATATATATACATATATATATACATATAAAAAAAATATATATATTATATATATACATATATATATTATACGTATCTCGAAGGTTACCTATATTTTAGAGTATATGTCAAGGTTCTTATTGATATGAAGATTCTAAGGGGTAAATAGACATGGTTTTCATGGAAGAAGCTTGATGAACCTGAACCAAAATATCAGTAGAGAGAAGCAGCATAGGTGATCACAAAGGTAGCAGATTGAGTACTGTACCCATAATAGTTGCATGTTTTAGCTTGACCTATAGGATGATTTTAATTTCGAGGACAAATTTTTTTATAAGGTGGGTAGGATTGTAAGCCCCTGAATTTAGTGTCACTCCCCGATTCGGGAATCGTTCGCCTCCGCTTAGATTCACGCCGAATCGTTCGTCCTCGCTAAGGCGTGATGCCGTACAAGTCTGAAATTGCACTTGTACAAGGCGTGCTCGTGTTCCTTTTATAAAAGAGACATTTTGAATAGAGATTCGCAGCGGATGATAAAGAAGTTTTGGCAACACAGATATGATCTGAAATAAGTTCTTTATTGATATCTTTGAAATTACATTGCATAAACATAAGGCTCTCAAACAGCCAAGATGAAAGGCCAAACTTGGCTACAACTTGCAGAAATATTGAAATGAGATACAACTTGTTCCATACATCATATCCCTTTATTAATAATACAGCAATAACCACCTTCAGCAAAATGCCTTCTTCTTCAAGTGGAAACTTCAAGATGTACGAAGCTTCTAAAGAGTCGGACAGCAAGCCTTCAGCGTCTATGATTATCCACTAGGTTTTCGGCACCTGTGGAGACGAGGGTCTGTACATTGCCACATATGTACTGGTGAGCGGCCGTAACCAATCTCACCATAAATCAATAGTAGTAAAATTACATGAATGTTCACTATTGATTTGTATTCTTTCTATCTTGCCTTAGGGTCCATTAACAATTCATATATTTGATAAGAAATATAAGGAGCATACAGTGATGTTAGAAACATAAGCAATTCATGTTGATCTAACATAAGCAGTTCATATTGATCACCAATTTGGTGAACCTTATCCACGGTCGATAGCCATCCCTGTACATATTTATGAATACCACTTACTCTGCCTGCATAAGACAATGTTAGCTATGCCACCTGTCTATATGAAGGTCACTGACTACACGCCATCTGGAACATCTTGGTCGGACGGCTCCCCTTCAGCGGTGGGTAGCTAGCCCATCCGGAAGGTTCCCGAAAGACCGTGCTACTACTTCAGTACTGTGCTACTACTTCAGCACTGTGCTACTACTTCAGCACGACGTTCCTCCTAGGCCGAATCGGTTCCGTGGCCTCGGAGTACCGTTCGAGGAACTACCTTGTATACAAGTTGTCCATGACCATGCATACAATGCAACTTAACTAATAAGAGATACGACATGCATGATAATAGCATCTTCCACACATATTCATAGTTCTCATTTCATCTTGCCATTTTCCTATCTTTCCAACTTGCCATCTTACCATCTTACTTTGAGCCATAGGCTCGCATATTCGTTCATCCAACCAAGGGACTATTCATGTTTAACTCATTCTTTCGAACCAAAGTCCGATATACTTACCGCCCAATACTTGGGTCTTTGCATCACCTGTTAAACAATTCATATAGCATACGAGCATCATTCAATTTACAACATAAGCCTAGCCATGTGATAATTTATCTTTCATTATCTTTCCCGTAGTATTACTAGGCATCTTTTATTAAGCACCGAACGCAATAACAAGTCTACCATTGTTATGTGCGAAGATCAAGGATCGTCGAAGGATCAAAGCCACTCACTTGTTGGTAAATTGCCGAGAGAAAGAGGTCTTCCACGCAACGTCACCCTAGGTTCACCGCGTTAGCACCAGCATTGGCACCAACGTCTGGTCAGCATACTTCTTCTCTTTCTCTCAGTTATTCGATATGAAATGCGTAGCCGGTGAAAGTAAATCCATAAAAACATTCATCGAAAACAATTACGAAAACACACACAAAAGCCAACAGCAAAAGCGACATCGAAAACCAGCAGGGCAACGGTCTCGGGGCAAGCGACTCTTATATAGAACTCTTCCCCCAAGACGCGCGCCACTGCATCTTGGGCATCATTTCAAAAGAGTCCAATCCATAACGAGGAAAGGATCTCAATTTATTATCCCGTGATCCTGGTAAAGTTTCCCCAATTCTCATCCGACTCGGCCATTCGGCCGCTAGCCCGTACCGTGCTCCGCAACGGATTCAGGGCATTACATATTAATACACTAACAAAAAGTTTCGTCCTCGAAACTTAAACACAAACCCACCTAGGTCAAACAACGAAGAAAACATTTCTTTCACCTCTGCCTCAAGTTCCCATGTCGACTCTTCGACGGAATAATTTTGCCAAAGCACTCGAACCAAAGAAACAACTCGGTTCCGTAAGATTTTATCCTTCCTATCCAAGATCTGCACGGGTTCCTCCACATAAGACAAGTCAGCTATTAGCCCTAGCGGACCAAAGTCTACCACATGGCTTGGATCGTGTACATACTTCCGTAGTTGGGAAACATGGAAGATATCGTGCACTCCATCCAATGCCGGTGGCAACGCGATCAGATAGGCGACAGGGCCGACTCGCTTAAGAATTTCAAACGGGCCAACAAATCTTGGACTAAGCTTCCCCTTCGTACCGAATCGCATAACTCTGCGCATCGGTGACACCTTCAGAAATATGTGATCGCCCACCATAAATTCCAATGGTCGTCGATGAGTATCCGTATAACTCTTCTGCCGACTTTGTGCCACACGTAACTTCTCCCGAATCATGCGGACCTTCTCGACGGTCTGTTCCACCATCTCCGGACCAAGTACCTGTCGTTCACCGACTTCATCCCAACAAATCGGAGACCGATACCTTCGCCCGTACAATGCTTCATACGAAGCCATTTGTATACTTGACTGGTAACTATTGTTGTAGGCAAATTCTGCTAGCGGCAAGTGAGTATCCCAACTAGTTTTCAGATCAATAGCACAAAGCCGTAGCATGTCTTCAAGTATCTGATTCACCCTCTCGGTCTGGCCATCGGTTTGTGGATGGTATGCAGAACTAAATTTCAATTGTGTTCCTATGGCAGCATGCAAACTGACCCAAAAATGCGATACAAATCGCCCATCCCGATCCGACACTATTGATGCCGGCACTCCATACAGTCGGACAATTTCATCCACGTATAGCTGAGCCAACCGGTCGACGCTCCAAGTGGTTTTCATTACGAGAAAATGTGCAGATTTGGTTAATCGATCAACGATGACCCAAATTGCATCATTCCCCCCGCTGCGTCTTCGGCAAGCCAACTATAAAATCTATGGTTATATGATCCCACTTCCATTCTGGGATCGCGAGGTTCTGCATCTCCCCGCCGGGCCTCTGGTGTTCCACCTTGACTCGTTGACACGCTAAGCATCGCGAGACAAAGAGGGCCACATCTCGTTTCATGCCGTGCCACCAGAAGGTCGTGCGCAAATCTTTATACATTTTTGTACTTCCCGGATGTAAGGAATACTTGGCGTAATGGGCCTCCGTCAAGATTTCTTTCCGGAGTTCTTCATCCTTCGGGACACATAGCCTCCCCTTGAGTCGCAATGATCCGTCCTCGTACCTGGTGAAGTCGCTGGCTTCACCCTTTTCCACTATTCTGCCAATCTTAATCAAGAACTCATCTGTCCTCTGTGCCGTCTTTATCTTTTCTAACAAACTCGGCTCAAGTTGAAGTTGAGCCAATTGTGCATTTCGACCACGAATCTGGAGTTCAATTCCCATGCTTTCTAATTCCTCCAGTATTCGTTTGTCAATACTGAGTGATCCCACAAAGTTTCGACTCAACTTGTCCGCCACCACATTGCCTTTTCCTGGGGTGTACGTGATCGTTAAGTCGTAATCTTTTATAAGCTCCAACCAACGTCTTTGCCGCAAATTTAAATCTTTTTGAGTAAAGATGTACTTCAGGCTTTTATGATCAGTGAAGATCTCGCAAGCCACTCCATACAAGTAGTGCCTCCATAATTTCAGTGCAAACACTATCGCTGCCAATTCCAAATCATGCGTTGGATAATTTTTCTCGTGCGGCTTAAGCTGTCTCGAGGCATAAGATATCACTTTCCCTCTCTGAGTCAACACACATCCCAAACCCAATCCGGACGCATCGTTGTATATCTGGAATCCCTCGACACCGTCTGGAAGTGTAAGGATTGGAGCTGATACGAGACGTTACTTCAGATTTTGAAAGCAAGACTCGCACTCATCAGTCCAATCGAATACCACTCCCTTCTGGGTTAGCCGAGTTAAAGGCGCTGCCACTTTTGAAAAATCCTTAACAAACTTCCTGTAGTAGCCTGCCAAGCCGAGGAAACTTCGGATCTCGCTCGCCGACGTGGGTTGCTTCCAATCCACTACGGCTTCAATTTTCTTTAGGTCAACGGACACACCTTCCGCCGAGATAACGTGCTACTCATCCAAAACTCACATTTGCTCAGCTTGGCATAGAGCTGATTGTCCCGTAGAGTCTGTAACACTGTCCTCAAATATTTTGTATGGTCTTCTCTGTTCTTCGAGTATATTAGGATGTCGTCGATGAACACGACCGCAAATTTATCCAAAAAGGACCGGAAGACTCTGTTCATCATATCCATGAAAGCGGCAGGGGCGTTGGTCAGTCCGAAGGGCATGACCAAGAATTCATAGTGTCCGTATCTGGTTCGGAATGCGGACTTAGAAATGTCATCTGGTTTGATCTTTAACTGATGGTAGCCTGAGCGAAGATCAATCTTTGAAAATACAGACGCCCCTTGCAATTGATCGAAGAGGTCGTCTATTCGAGGCAACGGGTACTGGTTCCGAATTATAACTTTATTTAGCTCGCGGTAGTCGATGCACAGCCGCATCGATCCATCTTTCTTCTTCACAAATAGCACCGGAGCACCCCATGGTGAGACACTGGGTCTGATGTATCCCCTGTCTAACAATTCTTGTAGTTGCACTTTGAGTTCCTTTAATTCAGCAGGCGCCATCCTGTATGGTGCCCTTGAGATCGGACGAGCGTCTGGAAGTGTATCGATAGTGAATTCAATCTCTCGGTCCGGAGGTATTCCGGGTATCTCGTCAGGAAACACATCAGGAAATTCTGCCACGACTTCAGTGTTAGCTGAGTCTGCACCATTCTTGCGTGTGTCTCGAACAGAAGCAAGGTACCCTTCGCAGCCAGAATGAAGCAATCGTCGGGCCGTAGTAGCTGAAATCACCATCGAAGCCTTCGCCGATGAACTGGCCGAGTAAGAGAATTCTGTTCCTCCAGGTAGACGAAACATAACTCGCTTCTTCGCACAGTCAATCGTTGCACAACATGCACTTAACCAATCCATTCCCAGAATGATATCAAAATCTTTCATATCTAGCTCGACTACATCTAATGGTAGCTTTCTCTTTCCGATACATATGTAACCATCCCTACATATCATGTTAGTAGGCATCTCCACTCCTGATGGAGTACTAACACTAAGATATACATCCAACATTGTCATTTTTATTTCATGTTCCTTAACATAGTCTTTAGATATAAAACTATGTGAAGCACCAGAATCAAATAAAGTACGTGCAGGAATGCCATTAAATAACAATATACCTGTCACTACAGTATCTGATGCAAATGCTTCATCCTGAGTCAATGCAAAGACTCGGCCCTGGGCACCAGGCCTCTGATTCTGTTGTGGCTGAGGAGGTCGTGGTGCCTGTCCACGATTCTGTTGATACTGTTGGTGATGCTGCTGCCTTGGAGGGTTCTGGTGGCCCCTCCCTGGACAGTCTCTGAATTCGTGGCCCATGCGACCACATTTGAAGCATCCACCCTCTAGCACCTGACATTCGTTAGCGAAGTGCCCTTTGTTGCGGCACTTGTTGCAGAATGGTCCACCCTGGTTGGGTCGTTGAAAGCCACCGTGATTCTAACGCTTAGGCGCCTCATATCTGCCCCCGTTGTTCGGTCTCTTGTTATGCAGATTCTGTACCGACGCTTGCACTGGCGCCGTCGCAGGATAGTGTGGGTCCAATTCCTTCGCGTGCTCATAAGACTCCTGAAAAGTCTTATGTTTCTGGACCACAACTTGAGCCTTCAGAGCAGGCCTCAAGCCCTGCTCAAACCGACGAGCCTTAGATGCTTCGTCAGTAAACTTCGTAATTGCATACTGAGACAGTCTCGAAAACTCTGCCTCATACTCCTTCACCGTCATGTTTCCTTGCTCGAGCTTCTGGAACTCCAATTCCTTAGCTCGCTGCTCAGTCGAAGAGAAGTACTGAGCCAGAAATGCCTCGCGGAACATCAGCCAAGTAATTTTTGTTGTTCCATTCACTCCCGCAAGAATTCTTTTCTGACTTTGCCACCAGTAGTGTGCGTTGGAAACCAGCAGTAGTTTCACACACGAGACCCTCTTAGATCCAACAATACCCAAAGCTTCCAGGTGATCTTCCACTTCAACTAGCCAATCCATAGCAATGGTGGCTTCTTCTGTCCCTTTGAATTCTTTGTTGTAGATCTTCTTAAACTTTGTAATGTCGGCCACAGCAGTGGTTTTCTTAGCCGCCGGGGGTTCCTCTGCCTCCACAAGCTCGCTCTCTCGTGAGACTGGAGTGCCTTGAGACCCATTGTTCACCACTGTTCGGACCAACTGTTGCAGGGTATCTAGCTGCTTCTGTTGGGCCTCGAATTGCTTCGCATTCTGCCTCTGCTGGCTCTCCATCATAGCCAGCATCCTCTCCATAGGGTCGGTTGAGGCTACCACCCTTGAGCTACTCGCGTTGTTTGTCGCACCCGCCTTTGTTATCTCTGCAAAACAGAGGAGCTTGTTAGTCTCATAATATATTTATGGACTTATTGTATGGAACATCTCATTTCGGGACATTTAAAACCAAAGTTGTTCGAGAAGCAATAAAGCTTGTGTCATTTTTTGAAATCTTTAAAACCAAGAAATTTCTAAGGATGTAAAGCCGTGCTCTGATACCAAACTGTCACGCCCCAATTCGGGAATCGTTCGCCTCCGCTTAGATTTACGCCGAATCGTTCGTCCTCGCTAAGGCGTGATATCGTACAAGTCTGGAATTGCACTTGTACAAGGCGTGCTCGTGTTCCTTTTATAAAAGAGACATTTTGAATAGAGAATTGCAGCAGATGATAAAGAAGTTTTGGCAACACAGATATGATCTAAAATAAGTTCTTTATTGATATCTTTGAAATTATATTGCATAAACATAAGGCTCTCAAACAGCCGAGATGAAAGGCCAAATTTGGCTACAACTTACAGAAATATTGAAATGAGATACAACTTGTTCCATACATCATATCCCTTTATTAATAATGCAGCAATAACCACCTTCAGCAAAATGCCTTCTTCTTCAAGTGGAAACTTCAAGATGTATGAAGCTTCTAAAGAGTCGGACAGCAAGCCTTCAGCGTCTATGATTATCCACTAGGTTTTTGGCACCTGTGGAGACGAGGGTCAGTACATTGCCACATATGTACTGGTGAGCGGCCGTAACCAATCTCACCATAAATCAACAGTAGTAAAATTACATGAATGTTCACTATTGATTTGTATTCTTTCTATCTTGCCTTAGGGTCCATTAATAATTCATATATTTGATGAGAAATATAAGGAGCATACAGTGATATTAGAAACATAAGCAATTCATGTTGATCTAACATAAGCAGTTCATATTGATCACCAATTTGGTGAATCTTACCCACGGTCGATAGCCATCCCTGTACATATTTATGAATACCACTTACTCTGCCTGCATAAGACAATGTTAGCTATGCCACCTGTCTATATGAAGGTCACTGACTACACGCCATCTGGGACATCTTGGTCGGACGGCTCCCCTTCAGCGGTAGGTAGCTAGCCCATCCGGAAGGTTCCCGAAAGATCGTGCTACTACTTCAGCACTGTGCTACTACTTCAGCACTGTGCTACTACTTCAGCACGGCGTTCCTCCTAGGCCGAATCGGTTCCGTGGCCTCGGAGTACCGTTCGAGGAACTACCTTGTATACAAGTTGTCCATGACCATGCATGCAATGCAACTTAACTAATAAGAGACACGACATGCATGATAATAGCATCTTCCACACATATTCATAGTTCTCATTTCATCTTGCCATTTTTCTATCTTTTCAACTTGCCATCTTACCATCTTACTTTGAGCCATAGGCTCGCATATTCGTTCATCCAACCAAGGGACTATTCATGTTTAACTCATTCTTTCGAACCGAAGTCCGATATACTTACCGCCCAATACTTGGGTCTTTGCATCACCTGTTAAACAATTCATATAGCATACGAGCATCATTCAATTTACAACATAAGCCTAGCCATGTGATAATTTATCTTTCATTATCTTTTCCGTATTATTACTAGGCATCTTTTATTAAGCACCGAACGCAATAACAAGTCTACCATTGTTATGCGCGAAGATCAATGATCGTCGAAGGATCAAAGCCACTCACTTGTTGGTGAATTACCGAGAGAAAGAGGTCTTCCACGCAACGTCACCCTAGGTTCACCGCGTTAGCACCTGTATTGGCACCAACGTCTGGTCAGCATACTTCTTCTCTTTCTCTCAGTTATTCGATATGAAATGCGTAGACGGTGAAAGTAAATCCATGAAAACATTCATCGAAAACAATCACGAAAACACACACAAAAGCCAACAGCAAAAGCGACATCGAAAATCAGCAGGGCAACGGTCTCGGGGCAAGCGACTCTTATATAGAACTCTTCCCCCAAGACGTGCGCCACTGCATCTTGGGCATCATTTCAAAATAGTCCAATCCATAACGAGGAAAGGATCTCAATTTATTATCCCGCGATCCTGGTAAAGTTTCCCCAATTCTCATCCGACTCGGCCATTCGGCCGCTAGCCCGCACCGTGCTCCGCAACGGATTCAGGGCATTATATTTAGGGCTTATTTTTTTTAATTTTATAAATCAATTATTTTGAATAAATATTATTATTTGATTTAATGCTCTTTACCGTGACTTGGATTTCTAGAGCATCAGGGATGCCAGTCTCTATAAACTTTCTTCTTGAAGTTTGTAGTAGACGAGGTTATCTTCATGTTGATATATCGTGTCCCACTCAAACTTGCTCCCTTGTACTCTTTTTGCTTCGCGCAAGTTCGGGTCAATTTAGACCATTTAATTATTAATTGATTTTCCACTCTTTTCCTTGATCCTCATAAGCACGTTACCATGACTTTTAATTTAGGAGCACCAGACTAGTCTTTTTCTTGAAACCAACTTGTCATACCTGATCTACTCAAGACGCTCTTCACCCATGACCTTTGTGTCCCACACAGATACTCCATTTTGTGCTTTATTTTCTTCGTACAACTTTCGGTTCAATTTAGACCATTTAATTATCTACCGTAATTTGTGACCTGACTTCCAATTTAATTTCGGGACCCGACATCGACCCAACCTAGTCGACCCCAAATATGGACATGGCCCACATGAAGCCTACTACCCGTCTGCCACTTGTGTCCCATTTATTTGAGCCCCCACATGCTACTTAATTACCCATGATTATAAATACTTAAAAATAATTTATTTATTGCACCTAGTCCATTTTGGCCTAACCCGGCTCCACTGAACCCAACCCCAGCTCCATGTTGCCCTCCATCATGACTGCCCATATATCCCACTGATGTGTCTGCATTTTTCCCTATTTGAAAATACGTTTATTTTATATAAAATATCTCTACCTCTCTCTTTTATATAATATATATATACATATGTATATATATATATATATATATATATATATATATATATATATATATATATATATATATATATATAATGTAACTCTCCCTCTCTCCTACTCTCTCACTTCCAACACAAGCCCCTCCCCCCTAGCAACCGAACACCCCATCTCTCTCTCTCTCTACTTTCACTTTCTCTCTCCCCCTCATTAATATCTACTTCTCTCTCTTTCTTAATATCTCTTTCTCTCTCTCCCTCTTATATATTATATGTATACATATAACATACTCTCACCCACTCTCTCACTCCCATCAACTCTCCATCACCATCCCTCTTTCTCTCTTCCCTCTCATTCTCACCAGGCCGACAGCCCCCCCTCCATACACTTCTTTTTCTTTTTCACTTCTTCTTCTTCTTTATTTTCTAAACTACACTACCACCACCATCTAACATCACCACCACCCGGGCTCCAACCCGAGCACCTTCCATCCTCTCCTCCTTATCTCTCCTTCGCCGCCGCGCCACCTCAACCACCGCACGCCGCCACCCTCGCCGCACGCCACCGCAGCAGCCAGCGAGGCAGCAGCAGCAGCGCAACAGCTGTACGCAGCCAGGCGCGTGCGGCAGCAGCTTTGCCGGCCCGTGCCGCCGTCGTGGGCAGCCGTGGCCGACCGCCGCACCGTCCTCCGTGGCCCCCTTGGCCGGGCGCACCACCCTGTGGCGGCCACCGTCCTCCGGGACGCGCCGTCTAGACGATTTCAGCATTTTCTCGAAATTCCGTCGACGCGCGCGCGAACGAGATCCAGAAATGGCGTTCCGTCGCAGCAACTTTGCGTGCATTTTTCAGGAAATTCGACCGTTGGATCGGCGAAATCCTTGCTCCGTCTCAATCTTGGTATATCCCTCTTCACCTCTGTCAAGTTTGAACCATTAATTTTATCGTTTGATACATCAAAACCGGCCACCAAGTTGACGTTTTAATTTGTACTATTTTTGGACAGTTTTGCGATGCCAATTTTGCGGGTTCGTATCTTCACCGTAGCAGCTTCGTTTGATGCACCGTCGGTTCCGGTGCACAGCTGGTATAACCCTCTTCCTGCCCCCTTTAGATTTCATTTCAGTTTGAGCTTGTTAGGTCGGTCGAATTTGACGCCAAAGTTGGCCGTTCAAATTCTTAGTGTTGCACTTGTAAAATTCCATTTTTGAACCCGGGACTCCGGATTCAATTTCTGACACCACCAGCAGACTCGTGGCGTCGTTTTGGCACGTTTTCATATAAAGTTTGTTAGATTTGGAGGACGTGGGCCCTGACACGTATTTCGGTGCAAAGTGGGCCACATAGTCCGGGTCAATGGGACTTTTTGACGCCGGCTCATCGAAATCCAATTCCGAATATACCGTTGAGTTCGTATCGTCATTCTGGACTTGTTGACATATAATTTGCTAGGTTTTAGTGGACATTGGTTCCGGCACGCATTTCGGTGCAAGTCGGATACCAATATCCGGATCAACAGGTCATTTTGAGATCGGCTCATCGGAATCCAATTCTGGATATATCGTTGAGTTCGTATCGTCATTCTGGACTCGTTGACATATAATTTGCTTGAGTTTTGAGGACATTAGCTCTGACACGTTTTTCCGTGCAAATCGAAATTTCGATGTCCTGGTCAACGGACCAATTTGAGATTGGGTCAACGGAATCCAATTCTGGATATACCATTGGGATCGTATCGTCATTCTGGATTCGTGGACATATAATTTATTAGGTTTTGTAGACTAGTATTCTTGTACATTTTTTGGTGCAAAGCGGGTCCGACACGGACACCGTTTTGACTCGAAATTACCTTTTTGCCCTTGTGTCCAAATTGGACTAATGGGCAGGCTATTCTAGATGATTGGACCATTCTGGACACGTTGGTGATATTTGTTTCATCATCTGACAATGTTTATAGATATTTCTCTGTGTATTAACCTTTTATTATAATCTTTCTCTTTTTGTGGTATTTCGAGATCCATCGATTCCAGTGATTTCACAATCACTGAAATTGAATGTGTTGATCCTGTAGATATTTATAGAGACTAGTTTTGATCCAGTTTGACCATGGTTGATTACTTTGACTGAATGTCGAAGTAGAGTCAACATTTGACCTAGGTTAGACTAGTTTTGACCCCGGTTGACCACAATTGACTATTTTGACCAAAGTCAACCGGAAGTCAACCGTAGCCTAAAATTGACTAGAACTGGACCAGAGTTGACCAGTTGACCCAAAGTCAACTGTTAGTCAACGTTAGTCAAGTTTGACCTAGAGTTGACCTAGGGTTGACCAGAGTTGACCAGTTGACCAAAGTCAACTGTAAGTCAACCATTGACTTAGATTGATCTAGTTGACTTGCTTTGACTTGCCTTAACCCAGTTTGACTTAGTATGACTTGATTTTACTTCCAAACCCTTATATTGATACAGTATTCCATCTATAGGTCCTCGAGACACTGTTCTTGGACTCAGTTGACATATTCCACCAGATCTCAGGCGAGTACATTCTCTGATAATAATTTTGTTTTATGATATCGTTTATGTTTCTTGTATTTAGTGTAGATACCCTTGTTCTCTTGACACATTGTTCACACGGATTGGTATTTCTCTGAATCCCGTCATGAGATGTTATTTCTCGCTTTCCTTGGTATATCTTGTGCAAGTCTTTCTTGTTCCTTGTGCATTGTATAGACACGATTCCTGTGAAGGTTAGCTACCCTCTCAGAGAATCGCGTGTCATGATGTGTCATGGTTGGATCCACTATACTGGTCGGGGACGGGGAGTATTAGTGTAGATGTGTGGTCAATACCCTCCTTGTATATCTTGTGAACCTTGTGAATGCCAATCATACACCACACGTATGGTTGGCTAGATCATGACCTTATACAGACCCAAGCAGGCCACATGTTGTAGCTAGTACTCACACACTTAGATAGATGATTCTTGATTTTTGTACATGCCAGGATCAGTTTTACTTGCCTTGTTCTAGATCTAGATTTACAGCTTATCTTGCCATGATACTCACATGTACATTTCATGATTTCTTGTATATTCTCTCTATTTACTGCTATATTTTCAATATCGTCTAATTAGAACTGTTATTTGAGATTTGTGCTCGTTCCATCCTGACTGGATATGTTGATAAAATTTTAGGAGTAGTTGTACCCTCAGTATTGGACTTTATGATGTTGCTAGCTGAGGTGGATCTCACTATTCTTCTATGTGAGTTACCTGGTAGTTATCCTTAGTTAGTCTTGTTGTTCCTTCTTTATTTTTCTGTCTTATGATCCTTGTAGATTCTAGTTGTTCTAGTGATATTGTTATTATTTCTTGTCTTATCTTCCTTAGTTTTCGTGATGTGACATGAGTACATTTCTAGTTATGGGTCTTTAGATGTTGTAGTTAGTTTAGTATACCTGACAACGCTCTACCGCCGATACTGCGGCGTAGGCTGGGCGTGGCCTACGTATTCGTACCCGTATATCCGGATGCGGGTCGTGACAGATTTGAACTAAGCACTAATCCTCGTCCCGAGTGTGGACTCTCTGGTTAGTTCACGGCAAGGCACCCTCGTTCCGAGTGTGGACTCTCTGGTGCAAGTATAACATCCTCGTCCCGAGTGTGGACTCTCTGATGTAAACACCCTCGTCCCGAGTGTGGACTCTCTGGTACAAATAATCGACATCCTCGTCCCGAGTGTGGACTCACGGATGTAAACAGATCAAGAAAAACACCTTCGTCCCGAGTGTGGACTCTCTGGTGCCAAGAAAACAATATCAATGATTTAGCAGTTCAATTACACGTACTCGTTCTATGACACGACTCAAGCAAGGTACTGACGAGAACTCCAAGAGTGAACCACATGACCAAACTGTTGGCACATCGATTTTGATTATTGTTCACAATAACCCTTGTACGTCTTTAGTTTGTACTTTTTACAGGCAAGAATAGAAGAAAGGATTCTCCATTCCATGACGCTAATCAAAGACCATGGAGCTCTGCATTTCTCCTTTATCAGATTTGCCAAAGACTATGAAGCAGCTTGGAGACTACAAAGAAGACGGTTCTTTTCCTTGTTCTTTTCCTGAGTCTGTAAATGTCTAGAAAATCTTTGTACGTACTTTGTTAGGATGACAATGTTAAAGAAAGAAAATGGTGAAATAGTCATTCAAAAGAGGCGGAAAATCTGTCGAATTTCCGGACTAATCCGCCGGATAATGATCACTCACAGCAAGTTAGTGAGCCATTGATCGGATCATCCGACGGACCTCCGCGGAAATCTGCCGGATTATCCGATCGCTCACAGCAAGTTAGTGAGCCAATGTTCGGATAATCCGACGGACTTCCGTATAAATCCGTCGGATAATCCGATCGCTCACAGCAAGTTAGTGAGCCAAATGTTCGGATCATCCGACGGACATCCGCGGAAGTCCGACGGATAATCCGAGTCTCTCACAGCAAGTCTGTAAGCTAGAGTTCGGATCATCCGCCAGATTTCCGCTTAAATCCAACGGATAATCCGCTTGACTTGTTTGCAACTTTTGAATTCAAATCCAACGGCATCTGGCAAGTGCATTTAATGCATCCAACGGCTCTTTTTATGACCGTTACTGTTGACCGAATAATCCGACGGATTTCCGCTGTAATCCGGCGGATAATCCGGTTGACGGCTGATTTGCCTTTATGACTTTGGATTTGTATAAAAGGAGTTTCACTCTCTCCTCTTAAAGACTATCTCTTACAAGATTTAAATTTTCTCAACCACAAAAGAGCTTCACCATTAATACTCCACCAAGCTTTCAAATTGTCATCCTTTCCCAAAGTGCTAGAGTATTTGCGAGTTGTAATCTTCGATCTTCACGTATTAGAAGATCAACAAGTTCTCTTCTCATTTGTTTGAAGTTGGCGAGCCTTCGTAAGAAAACTCGTGTGTTGAAGTTGGCGAGTCTTCGGATCCAAACTCGTGTTGAAGTTGGCGAGTTCTTCGGATCCAAACTTGTGTGTACTATTTGATCAAATAGTGGATTTAAGCCGGAGAGAGTTTCGGGACTGGATTGCCTCAAGCGAGGATACCAGGATACATCTTGTGTTTGATCTTCCTACTCTTTACTTTTATTTGTCATATATTGCTTCTGTTGTTCTAGATTTATTTTATCTCCCTATTCACCCCCCTCTAGGGTTCTATAATTGGTATCAGAGCTTTGTTCTCTTGATTTGGATTTACACCCTTTGAGTGATCCATGGCCTCTAACCCTAGTATCAACACCTTCCACAATGAAGGACACTCCACAAATAGGCCTCCCCTATTTGATAGAACCACCTATAACTACTGGAAGATTAGGATGAGCATTTATCTGAAGTCTATAGATTTCGATTTATGGGATTGTGTGATAAATGGTCTTCCTACTCCTTCCACAGTTATTGAGGATATTGCTTCTGACACCCTCAGGGACACACTTACTGAAAACACCAAGAAGCTTGTGAGTCGAGATGCCAAGGCAATGAATGCTCTTTATTGTGCTCTCGATAGTAGTGAATTCAACCGAATCTCTACTTGCAAGACTTCCAATGAGATTTGGAAGTTACTTGAACTCACACACGAGGGAACTTCACAAGTGAAGGAATCCAAGATTAGTAGACTCACACAAGAATATAAGTCCTTTAAAATGAAGCATGATGAATCTATCACTTGCATGTTTACTCGTTTTGGTGACATTATTAATCCTCTCTCTTCTCTTGGTAAGGAATATCCTGCTCATGAAAAGATCAGAAAAATTCTTAGAGGATTGACGAAAGCTTGGAGTCCTAAAGCTACCGCAATCATTGAGGGGAACGATCTAACAGTCATGAATCTTGAGACCCTCATGGGTAAGCTTATGACTCACGAGCTCGATATGAAGGATCAAGAGGAATCTTCCATACAAGAGAATGAGAAGGAGAAGACCAAAGAGAAGGAGAAAACTCTTGCTCTCAAAGCAACAAAGTCCTACTTCAAGGATAGCTCCGACGACAATGAGTCGGACGACGATGAAGAAATAGCTCGCACAGCTAAGCACTTCCGGAAGTTCCTTAAATTCAACAAAGCCAACCGCTTCAAACGGGACAATGAAGAAGATCCGGCATGCTATCAATGCAGAAGACCCGGACACATCAAGAGGGATTGTCCGATGATAAGAAAAGACTCAAGCAAGTACGAGAAGCCTAGCAAGGGAAGCTCGTCCTCCAGAAAGTTCGCCAACACAAGCATTTGGTGTGAGAGTGACGCGAGCGACTCCGACAACGACAAGGAGTGCAAACACAATACCAACGTCTGTCTCATGGCAACTGATGAGGTACTTGATGATTTCTCCTTAAACACTCTTACCTATGATGATTTGGAGAAAGCTATTCTTGAATTGCATGAAGATCACAAAGGTGTTCAGAATAAATACAAGAAATCTCTTAAAGAGGTTGAGGCTCTTCAACTTGAAGTAGAGAGGCTCTCAAGCATCATTATTGATGTGAAGGAAAAATCTTATGTTTCTGACACGGATGAAATAGAGTCCTTGCGACTCAAGTTTCAAGAATCTCTTGACACCATCAAGAAAAAGGATGATGAGATGTAAAATCCCTATTTTTTTATATAATTATTTTTTATTATTTTATTAGACTTAAAAATAAATTTATACAATTTATGGTTTATTTTATTTTTTTAGATGACCCGGGTTGGCCAATTCAGCCCGAACAGGGCCCGAACAAATTTAAGCCCATGTGAGCATGTGGGGTGACTAAGATGGCCATGTAGGAACATTTCATGTGTGTGCAAATATTTTAAATAATTTTGAGACTTGATTGAATATTTATTGGCTTTTGGTACAAAATTTATGTTTTATTAATAAAATAATATTTTACAAGATGGTACAAAATTTTCTGGACCCATACATGGGTGAGCGATAAAGTTCACTCATTGGAGCAATTTTTATTTATTTATTATTATTAAAATTATTTTGTGGAGGTTTAATATATATGCTTTCCTATTCAAATAGTATTATATACTTTGAGTGTATTTATTGAGAATTGAATTTATATATATGTAGATATGTTTAAATACATTAAATAATTGGATTAGATAATATTTAATTTGTTATTGGATTTTAAATAAATTTTTGGTGTATTTATAGATACATACATATATAAATATGGATATATAAAAGTAGATTAGATAAGATTTAGAAAAAAGGATTTAGAAAAAAAAGAAAAGAAAAAAGAAAAGATGAGATTGGGTGGTCGGCCCCACCCGACCACCCCAATCTCAATTATTAAGCTGCTAGCAAGTAGCACTTGTGCGCCCCCTTGGCCTTTAGAAGCAACAGCAGCACCAAACTAGATGGCCGACCCCCTCCCCCTTTGAATATATATATAAGTTTTAAACTTATATATGTTTAGGAAGAAAACCCTAAACCAATCCTCCCTACCACCTTCCTCCTCTCTCCTCCATCCTCTCCTCCCCCTCTGACGAGCAACCCTCGGCCAGCAGTGGGACAACAGCGTCCACATCGTGACGGCGGCAAACAACATCGACAACAATCAACAACAACAGATTCCCACTTTAAGGTATCCCAATTTTCCAATCGATTTCTCCTTCAATTCTAATCCGATTGTAGATCCGTAAATTTGTGTAGATAGCCCACATGACCCTCTTCGAGATCCCTCAAGTGGATTTTGACATGGCCATCCAACTTGCTCGAAAAATCGAGACGAAGTTGGAGAAAAACCCACTTTTCTGAATATTAAAAATTGTTTTGAAACACCAACTTGTCGGCCACTTTTCTCGCTGTCCATTAAACTTTCGTAAAAACTAATTAAAAGTCAAATACAACATAACCGAGATTGTAACGCACCTTTTGGATTCATTTTTCATCTAGTATGTAGAAAGTTACACGTTGTTAAAGTTTTCCGAAAAACTGTAAATTTTGTTTTCAAAAAGTAGAGAAACACTCCGATACGACGTCCATCCCGACAAACCGGGCGACGTGGTCGCGCACTATACGCATCAAAAGGCGTGTATGGATATTTTGGACGTGTGCGAATTGACGGAACCCGATTTCGTTGCATGTGCGCGACGAAATCAGTGCGTATCCGTCGGGATACCCCGTATCGACCCTTTGCAAATTAAGTCACAACTTTGTGCACACTCATCATATCGCGATGAAACTTGCGCCATTGGACTTAAAATATTTTTCTGGTCCTGTTAGCCAAGTTTGGTCCGATTCTGAGACCGTTGATCGGAACGCTATTTTGGCGGGCCCACAATCCCACTCAACGGGCGATTTTGTGCACAGCCCACCGGAATCCAAAATTGGACATACCGTTGGGTTCATCTCCTCAAAACAAATCCGTAGACATATAGTTTGACGACTTTAGAGACCATAGGTTCTGGCGCGCATTTCGGTGCAAAACGGGTCCAACGGCGGACATCATTTTGATCCAAAATTATGATTTTGCCCCTGTTTCAGAATTGAACTTTTGGACAGACGTTTCCTAGGCATATCTTTTATTCCAAACTCGTTCGTGATATTTGTTGCAGCATCCGGAGTCATCTGCGGCATTTGGCTTTTCTTGCTTCATCTATTAGTCTGTTCGAGCTACTGGATTATTCTCTTTTGCACATAACCTCAGGCAAGACACCTTGACTTTACTGTTTAAATTTTCTGCTCAATACCATGCATGTTGTGCTTATTTTCAAGTTATTTCTTTCTAAATTATATGTAGATGCAAATTACAATATTTTATAAAATTGGCTTAGAGTTAAGGGACTACCGTCAAGATTTAGTGTGTCTCATTGACTTATCACGATTATACACGAGTTATGTGTGAGAGTTGTGAGTATCATATAGTGGTCACTTGCGTGTAGGCTGATCCCCCGTGCGCATGCGTTAAGATATAACTGCTAGTAGATTGTGTAGAAGACTTGGCAGTTATTAAGGGTTAAACAGTGTCGTGGAGTCGACACATGTATAGTATCATGGGGAGGGGGGAAGAAAGTTATTAGCGTAGGGGCTACATGTTCAGTACACATATAGATTTGGGCCGATAGTGTCTCGGATGAGCGCTACTTACTGCCCCGGGGCCGATAGTTCTCATATGAGAACTACTTTCTGCCCATAGTTGATAGTGCCTCTTATGAGCGCTACCTACTACTACTCTCTCTCCATCTATGCTGAACACTTAAGCTCCTGCGTAGAACGTTGTCTTCTCAAAGTATATATCACATAGAATGATTAGGACCCTTTACGCATGTATCTTTCTATTGAGCTTTTATTATTCAGCTTATGGCATGATATTATGTGTCTTGTTACGTCCCTCTGAGGACCTGGTGATCTCTCCAGGTGTGTGTTTCGTGATTTCTTGCAGGTGCTCTAGCTAAGGCCATTCCTTCCTCCGTGATGATTGTTCTTGGACTCGTCACTTGCTCTCGCTTGCTAAATTCTTTCTTTGTATATTTTTTCTCTATTTAAATTAGTTGGTAGTGGACTTTGTCTCCGCCCAACGATTGTATCATAAATACTCAAGTTGATTTCTACATTATTATTCCTTTCATTGTGGATGAGATTAGTTGTCTTGGATTACTATATATACAGCTTATGTATACATACGAGATCCATGTATTTCGTATGTATACAGCTGGCATGTCTACGTACTTGGTCCTACGTATTTTGGGACTGGAGCGTTACATGTTTTTGTGGTGGCCCATGCAGGTCCAGTTTGTCACTTTGGTTACGTAATTGTACCGATGTGAGCCTGCAATATAGGATTAGAATCTAAGAATCTCATCCATACAGCTTGACCTCTTCCCTTGGCTTCAAATTCTGAACTCTCAATCGACTTCCTTGAATTGCATCTTGCTTGATTCCTTTCTACCGTTGATTCTTATTTTCGTGCTTAGTGTCAACTAGGAAGATGACTACACTAGTATATGCTCATAGGTCAAACACATGGCTAAAATGGTTATATTGGCAATTGGAATACATTTAAGACTCTCACTGGGTTAAAAAGATTTTTTAAAAAAAGTGTGATTTAATGATTAGCAATTTGTAAAGTAGGATATTGTCACGAAAAGTTTTAATCTAGAGATTTCTAAATAGTAAACACTAGAGGATTTATAGAATTTTATACTTGATTTAAGAAATTGATTGGATTTTTGAGATTTGATACTTATGATTTATTGAGTTATAGTTATACATCTTGGCACAAGTATAAAATTGATTTGCTTTTCGAGTTGTGATAATTGTGAGTTTTGGGTGATAGATATACATCTTTGAACAAATATAAAATTTATTTGATTTTCGAGTTTTGATGTTTATGATTTATTGTATCATAGTTATACACCGTTGAACAGTTATAAATCTGGTTTGAAAATGATCTTAGCTTTTAAAAATGGCCGTAGGAATTATTTAAATTTGTGTTGTACAACTTGCAATTTTTGTGCTAGTAAAATTTTAAATTTTAAGTGGAAGTAATGATGGTAAATTTTGGTTTACAATAATTGAAAGCAATTTTTGAGAATTTTTCTTTATTTTAAATTGTGTCCTATGATTGAGGATTTACAATTCTATTTAGATTTTTGGTAAAAAAAAAGAATTTGACTGATAAGATTATTTGAAAATTTAGTTTAATGTGGGATTGCTAATATTAAAAACTTTTGGGAGAATTTTGAAGGATGTGATGGAAAGTTCTTTAATTGGTTAAAGGAAGTGACCATTTAAAAGTCGTGATTTTGTTCGAATAACTTAGCATGAATAGAAGTTAAAATTGATGAGAGCATTGAGCTTATTTTTTTTTTTTGAGATTGCTTTTAATATGCTAAGAGTTTTATTATGAGTTATTGGAAAAAATTTGAGGGTTAAATTTTTGATTGATTGTAAAATTTTTATGGATTCGTAAATTATGAACTCTTGGGTTAAATAGTTGAATTTATACGTAAATTTTGGACAAGGTTAGTAGTAACGTGATAAAATTTTGCTTTGAGATTTATGAGAGTGATTTAAATTTTTTTTATGATGAATTTAAACTGCTTGGAGTGAATACAAATTTCGGTGGTTATTTTTAAAAGTTTAATTTTGAGACTTTTTGAGGAACTTGAGTTAAATTTTAATGGTAGGCCATCAAGATAGCTCTAATAAGATAGATGTACTTCATGCTAATTGCCATGTCACTCATGACCATGATAGTAGTATATACACAAGTGTTGTTAGTCATCTACCCAGCTATGCGACTGTATTTCCACCTCGACTTACTCGACCTTCCTTCAATTCAAGATCTTTTAATTGCGACCTTCTAACCCAATGCAATTTGAATAAGAGTTAATGGTTCCTTAACTGTGTTCATCTAGGAGACTATCTTCTTTCCGAAAATTGCGTTCCTAAATTATTTTACTGGATTCTTTAATTAATTTCTATTTCATGCTTTAACTTGATCTTCCTTATTTTGTGCATTAATTATCACCTCGTGAACTCCCACTTTCTATTTTTGATCTTCTGGCGTCCCCTACCGTGACTTGTATATTTGGAGTACAACACTACATTTTTCCTCCCAACAAATTTTATATATAAGACCTAGACAAGCCCACCTTCATATAGGTATATTATGTCCCACTAAAACACGTCTCCTTGTACACTATTTTCATGATATGACCTTTCTGATCAAAATGGCTAAACCAAAACCTCTACCATGACACCAGTTACTTTCGGACTTGAATTAGAGGTCCAACGTTGACTCATTTCTTTCGACCCAATATGTGATTTTGTTCTACTTAATTCCTTAAATGTTTAAACTTGTACTTTATCTTGATTGCTTGACCCATTGTCCCATGATACTATTAGTTTAACTCTTGTAAGTTGGGTAGAATACCTCACCACCTAACAAACCTTTTTTTCTTGTGAACCACATTGGTAAGTTCACTTAGACTATAAATTTAGAGGACCCTACCTTATCTAGTCTACCAAGCCATAAATGAAGAAACACTAGGACAAATGTATAGGCCCAAACTTCGGGCGAGCCTTGATTTTATAAGATCTTGGACTATTTAAAATTTCTTCATCAGTACCTCCATTGCTCATATTTTGACTATTTCATGCTGCTAATGTAGCTTCAGTTTTGCAAGCTTATTTCGTTATCAAGCTTGATCATGACATATTTTATTGGGTGCACCCACTAAAATATTGTCTAATCAGAACCGGTGCATGATAGTCTGATCAACCTATTGCACTTTGGTTCACTTATCATATCTTATTCTATGCGGATGGAGACATAGTTAAACCTGCCTTAGGGTCTCATCCACGACCGCCTTGACAATTCTCTTTTGAATTATTTTTGCCTCCTATGAACCCCAAAATTCGTACTCAATATATAACACCGTCTTTGAAACCTTTGTTGTTCTTGTCTTTTACTTATTTTGGAAAGACAAGGCACTGTACTTGCTAAAATAGACTCAAGGTATCATCTTTGGTTGCCCAATCGGTAAATTATACACAAATGTAGATAGCCACCGACCGACTCATGTGGCTATACCCTCGTCTTTAACTGCTCTTCATTTTCTCAACCCTAGAATTATTATCGTGTCCTTCCAATTATTCTTGAGCACTCGAGAATGATTCAAATCATTCACTTCAATCAAACTCTCAATCGAGGCGATTAGTCTCCAGTTTCTCTATAGGAACCACATCTCCCAAATGTCTAAATTATTCTCTTTGATCTACTCAATTCATTATTACTCTCTAATTTGGATTATCGAAATTTTGTTACCATCACTGGCAACCCTTATTCAATTCCATAACCATGATATATTTTTGTATATATCGACTCCATAATTTTCTATTGCACGGTGGTGTTGAACGACGTTTTAGCGCCTCCTCCATAATTAAATTGTATTTTGGTATTGACAAACTCTTCCTATCCCTCAACCCTATCTACCCTATAAATCCTAAATTTCGAGGACGAAATTCTTGTAAGTTGGGTAGGATGTAAAACCCCTATTTTTTTATATAATTATTTTTTATTATTTTATTAGACTTAAAAATAAATTTATACAATTTATGGTTTTATTTTATTTTTTTTGATGACCCGGGTTGGCCAATTCAGCCCGAACAGGGCCCGAACAAATTTAGGCCCATGTGAGCATGTGGGGTGACTAAGATGGCCATGTAGGAACATTTTATGTGTGTGCAAATATTTTAAATAATTTTGAGACTTGATTGAATATTTATTGGCTTTTGGTACAAAATTTATATTTTATTAATAAAATAATATTTTACAAGATGGTACAAAATTTTCTGGACCCATACATGGGTGAGCGATAAAGTTCACTCATTGGAGCAATTTTTATTTATTTATTATTATTAAAATTATTTTGTGGAGGTTTAATATATATGCTTTCCTATTCAAATATTATTATTACTTTGAGTGTATTTATTGAGAATTGAATTTATATATATGTAGATATGTTTAAATACATTAAATAATTGGATTAGATAATATTTAATTTGTTATTGGATTTTAAATAAATTTTTGGTGTATTTATAGATACATACATATATAAATATGGATATATAAAAGTAGATTAGATAAGATTTAGAAAAAAGGATTTAGAAAAAAAAAAGAAAAAAGAAAAGATAAGATTGGGTGGTCGGCCCCACCCGACCACCCCAATCTCAATTATTAAGCTGCTAGCAAGTAGCACTTGTGCGCCCCTTGGCCTTTAGAAGCAACAGCAGCACCAAACTAGATGGCCGACCCCCTCCCCCTTTGAATATATATATAAGTTTTAAACTTATATATGTTTAGGAAGAAAACCCTAAACCAATCCTCCCTACCACCTTCCTCCTCTCTCCTCCATCCTCTCCTTCCCCTCTGACGAGCAACCCTCGGCCAGCAGTGGGACAACAGCGTTCACATCGCGACGGCGGCAAACAACATCGACAACAATCAACAACAACAACAGATTCCCACTTTAAGGTATCCCAATTTTCCAATCGATTTCTCCTTCAATTCTAATCCGATTGTAGATCCGTAAATTTGTGTAGATAGCCCACATGACCCTCTTCGAGATCCCCCAGGTGGATTTTGACATGGCCATCCAACTTGCTCGAAAAATCGAGACGAAGTTGGAGAAAAACCCACTTTTCTGAATATTAAAAACTGTTTTGAAACACCAACTTGTCGGCCACTTTTCTCGCTGTCCATTAAACTTTCGTAAAAACTAATTAAAGATAGTCAAATACAACATAATCGAGATTGTAACGCACCTTTTGGATTCACTTTTCATCTAGTATGTAGAAAGTTACACGTTGTTAAAGTTTTCCGAAAAACTGTAAATTCTGTTTTCAAAAAGTAGAGAAACACTCCGATACGGCGTCCATCCCGACAAACCGGGCGACGTGGTCGCGCACTATACGCATTGAAAGGCGCGTATGGATATTTTCGACGTGTGCGAACTGACGGAACCCGATTTCGTTGCATGTGCGCGACGAAATCAGTGCGTATCCGTCGGGATACCCCGTATCGACCCTTTGCAAATTAAGTCACAACTTTGTGCACACTCATCGTATCGCGATGAAACTTGTGCCATTGGACTCAAAATATTTTTTTGGTCCTGTGAGCCAAGTTTGGTCCGATTATGAGACCGTTGATCGGAACGCTATTTTGGCGGGCCCACAATCCCACTCAACGGACGATTTTGTGCATAGCCCACCGGAATCCAAAATTGGACATACCGTTGGGTTCATCTACTCAAAACGAATACGTAGACATATAGTTTGACGACTTTAGAGACCGTAGGTTCTGGTGCACATTTCGGTGCAAAGCGGGTCCAACGGCGGACATCGTTTTGACCCAAAATTACGATTTTGCCCCTGTTTCAGAATTGAACTTTTGGACAGACATTTCCTAGGCATATCTTTTTTTCCAAACTCGTTCGTGATGTTTGTTGCAGCATCCGGAGTCATCTGCGGCATTTGGCTTTTCTTGCTTCATCTATTGGTCTGTTCGAGCTACTGGATTATTCTCTTTTGCACATAACCTCAGGCAAGACACCTTGCCTTTACTGTTTAAAGTTCCTGCTCAATACCATGCATGTTGTATTTATTTTCAAGTTGTTTCTTTCTAAATTATATGTAGATGCAAATTACAATATTTTATAAAATTAGCTTAGAGTTAAGGGACTACCGTCAAGATTTAGTGTGTCTCATTGACTTGTCACGATTATACACGAGTTATGTGTGAGAGTTGTGAGTATCATATAGTGGTCACTTGCGTGTAGGCTGATCCCCCGTGCGCATGCGTTAAGATATAACTGCTAGTAGATTGTGTAGAAGACTTGGCAGTTATTAAGGGTTAAACAGTGTCGTGGAGTCGACACATGTATAGTATCATGGGGAGGGGGGAAGACAGTTATTAGTGTAGGGGCTACATGTTCAGTACACATATAGATTTGGGCCGATAGTGTCTCGGATGAGCGCTACTTACTGCCCCGGGGCCGATAGTTCTCATATGAGAACTACTTTATGCCCATAGTTGATAGTGCCTCTTATGAGCGCTACCTACTACTACTCACTCTCCATCTATGCTGAACACTTAAGCTCCTGCGTAGAACGTTGTCTTCTCAAAGTATATATCACATAGAATGGTTAGGACCCTTTACGCATGTATCTTTCTATTGAGCTTTTATTATTCAGTTTATGGCATGATATTATGTGTCTTGTTACGTCCCTCTGAGGACCTGGTGATCTCTCCAGGTGTGTGTTTCGTGATTTCTTACAGGTGCTCTAGCTAAGGCCATTCCTTCCTCCGTGATGATTGCTCTTGGACTCGTCACTTGCTCTCGCTTGCTAAATTCTTTCTTTGTATATTTCTTCTCTATTTAAATTAGTTGGTAGTGGACTTTGTCTCCGCCCAACGATTGTTTCATAAATACTCAAGTTGATTTCTACATTATTATTCCTTTCATTGTGGATGAGATTAGTTGTCTTGGATTACTACATTTACAGCTTATGTATACATACGAGGTCCATGTATTTCGTATGTATACAGCTGGCATGTCTATGTACTTGGTCTTACGTATTTTGGGACTGGGGCATTACATGAGATTCAATCCATGAGAAGCTCTTATGAATTTGCTATGCACAAAGTTCAAGATGCTAATAGGAGAGAATATGACACTTCTATTAAGTATAATGATCTTCTTATAAAGTGTAAGAAATTTGGTAATAAGGACACTACTCATATATATGCTCCTAAACATCACCACAATGCTAGGCATACTTCATACATGAACACTACACACAAATCCTTTCCTAACACAAGGAAAGGACCATTTGTTAAGAAAAACACTTCTCATCATGCTTTTTATTATTATCATCACAATACTAATGCTAGAGCTCCTCGCCCTAGAGATTCACATATGCATGATTCTCACATATCTTCTTCTAAGTCCTCTATTATTTGCAATTACTGTGGCTTGCATGGACATACGACCAATTATTGTCATACAAGAAAACTTGTTGACAAGAAAGTTTTTATGTGGGTTCCTAAGACTAACCCTCAAGGACCCATAAGATCATGGGTACAAAAATGTTCATCTTCAACTTATGTTGTAGGTGAAGAGTCCTTCTCATGCTAGAAGCAAGTGGATTCTCGATAGCGGTTGTTCACGGTACATGATCGGGGATGCTTCATTATTTACAACGCTATCGATGAAGAAGGAAGGACACATCTCTTTTGGTAACAATCTCAAAGGTCACATTATAGGGAATGGTAATATAGGTTCCCCTCTCTATCCTTGTATTAAGAATGTGTGTCTTGTTACTAATCTTAAACACAATCTTCTTAGCATTAGTCATTTTACCGATAATGGTTATGATATCAAATTTGTTAAGCTCAAATGTTTCATTACCGATAGCTCTAATGGATCTATTGTTTATGAAGGCATTAGAGAGAACAATATCTATGTTTTATATCTTGTTGAAGACACTAACAATGATAGGTGCTTAGTTGCTAAAAACGATGAGAGTTGGCTTTGGCACATGAGGCTTGGACACGCCAACATGGATACCATCTCTCGTTTTGCTACAAAGAAGCTCGTAAGAGGACTCCCGAGTATCCCGTTCAAAAAGGATATGGTGTGTGAAGAATGCGAGAAGAGTAAGTTAACAAAGTCGTCTTTCAAGTCAATCAACTCTGTGAGTACTTCTATACCTCTTCAACTTATCCATATGGATCTTTTTGGTCCTAGTAGAGTTGCTAGCCTTGGAGGCAAGCTTTATGCTTTTGTTTTAGTTGATAATTTTTCGAGATTTACTTGGGTTATTTTTCTTGCTTGCAAAAGTGATACATTTCGTGAATTTGTTACTTTTTGTAAACGTGTTCAAAATGAGAAAGGTTTTTCCATTAACAAGATTAGAAGTGATCATGGAGGAGAATTTGACAATGCCAATTTCAAAAGATTTTATGAAAAGAATGGTTTTGGACATGATTTTGCTTGTCCACGAACTCCTCAACAAAATGGTGTTGTGGAGAGAAAGAATAGAACCCTTGGCGATATGGCCCGGGTTATGTTGAACCAATATAAGCTCCCCCAATATTTTTGGGCGGAAGTCGTTAATACGGCATGTCATGTTATAAATAGGGTCTTGATTAGACCTATTTCTAAGAAGACTCCTTATGAGCTTTGGTTTGACAAAATTCCTTCCATTGAATATTTTAAAGTTTTTGGTTGCAATTGTTTTATTTTGAATACCAAGGATAACCTAGGCAAGTTTGAAGAAAAAGCCTATGAAGGAATATTCCTTGGATACTCTACACATAGTAAAGGTTTTCGTGTTTTTAATAAAAGAAGTCTTGTTGTCGAAGAGTCAATCAATGTCTCTTTTAATGAACTTAACTCTTCTACATTCTCCTCTTCCGAGGATATTGATGACATCTCATTTGGGTTGGAGAACTCCTCTATTGAAGATCGTCCTTCTTCATCTAACAATGAAGTTGTGACTCCACCAAAAGAGTCTCCTCCTCTTGAGCCTCCTCAAAAAGATCTCCCAAAAGAATGGAGATTTGTCACCAATCATCCTAAGGAGCTTATCATTGGAGATCCTTCCTCCACTGTTAGCACCAGATCCGCCACTCGTTATCTTTGTGCAAACGTGGCTTTTATTTCTCAAATAAAGCCTAAAAATGTTAATGATGCTTTTCTTGATGAATTTTGGATAATGGCTATGCAAGAGGAGCTAAATCAATTTGAGCGAAGCAAGGTTTGGGAGCTTGTCCCAAAACCTAGCAATCACCCCATTATTGGAACTAAATGGGTATTTTGTAACAAACTTAATGAAGATGGGTTAGTGACTCGTAACAAGGCCCGATTGGTTGCTCAAGGCTATAACCAAGAGGAAGGTATTGACTACGACGAAACCTATGCTCTGGTTGCACGACTTGAATCCATTCGCATGCTTTGTACTTTTGCTTGTTTTAATGACTTTAAGCTCTTTCAAATGGATGTTAAGAGTGCTTTTCTGAATGGTATTATTAAAGAGGAAGTTTATGTTAAACAACCTCCCGGTTTTGAAGATTTTCAATTTCCTAATCACGTGTTCAAACTTCACAAAGTTCTTTATGGCCTCAAACAAGCTCCCCGTGCTTGGTATGAGCGCCTTAGCTCCTTTCTTATTTCTCACAATTTTTCAAAGGGAAAAGTCGACACAACACTCTTTATCAAATCCCATGATGGCACTCTTTTATTGGTTCAAATTTATGTTGATGACATTATTTTTGGTTCTACTAACAATACACTTTGCGTAGAATTTGCTAACGTTATACAGAAAGAATTTGAAATGAGCATGATGGGTGAACTTTCATTCTTTTTGGGCTTACAAATCAAGCAAGGACCCAAAGGGACCTTCATCAATCAAGCAAAATATACAAAGGATCTCCTCAAGCATTTTGAACTTGACTCATCCAAATCAATGAGGACTCCTATGGCAACAACGACAAAGTTGACAACGATGAAGATGGCACATCCGTCGACATTCGTAAGTATAGAGGTATGATCGGTAGTTTACTTTATCTTACTGCTAGCCGTCCCGACATTATGTTTAGTGTGTGTCTTTGTGCTCGATATCAAGCAAATCCCAAAGAATCTCACTTATGTGTCGTAAAACGCATTTTTCGGTATCTCAAGGGCACCATTAACTTGGGGCTATGGTATCCCAAATTCTCATCATTTGAGCTTCGCGGTTTCTCGGATGCGGATTTTGCTGGATGCAAACTTGACCGAAAAAGCACTAGCGGCACATGTCACTTCTTGGATAAATCCTTGATATCATGGTTTAGCAAGAAACAAAACTCTGTCGCTCTTTCTACCACCGAAGCTGAATACATAGCGGCAGGGTGTTGTTGTGCACAAATTCTTTGGATGACACAGACACTAGTAGATTATGGTATTTCTTCTTCATGCATCCCTATTAAATGTGATAATACTAGCTCCATTAATCTCACGAAAAACCCAATTTGTCACTCTCGCACTAAACCCATTGAGATAAGACATAACTTTCTACGGGATCATCAACTAAAGGGTGATATTTGTCTTGAATTTATTGATACCACTCATCAACTTGCTGATATTTTTACCAAACCTCTCTCTGAAGATCGATTCACTTTTATTTGTCGAGAAATCGGGCTCCTCGATATCTCTATTTGACATCTTCTTATCTTTTTACGGATTTTTTGGAGGAGTTCCGCAATAATTCGTCGGATTTTCTGTTCATTTCCAGCAGCTTTCTGATTTGCTAGTCCGAAAAATCTGCCGGATTTCAGCTGAAATCCGACGGATTATCCGCATTTATTGCCCTCCGCCAAATCCGACCGCGAACGGCTACCTCATTAATTGGACGTGACCCACCACCTACCCGCATTTAATTCGTTCTTATCTTTATTCGGATTTTCTGCCGGATTTCCGCATAAATTCGACGGATTTTCCATTTTCGGGGTACAGGCGCAGAAAACGAAGCGTCGGCTGCCTTCCCATCCGCTCCCTTTTTCTCTCTATCCGTTCCCCTTCCTCTCTATCCGTTCCCAACCATTACATCCCTTTATTACCACCTCTCCACCCACTATATACTTCATCCCCTCTCCTTCCATCTGTCACGACCCGCACCCTAGGGTAAGGGCACGAGACGTGGGTACGTCCAGCCTACGCCGCAGTGTCGGCGGTAGAACGCTGTCCTAGGTCACAACATCTAACAATTGAAGGTATAGCAGTTATACTCCCCGAATGGGGGTGACATAACACAATATAAACTCAACCACAGCTAAGGTAGAACAGGTAAGATAGATAGATAATAAAAGACAACAAAATCCAGAACAGAGAATCACAGAGATACAAATCCAGAACTAAGTGTCTAAAAATAAATATATCTCAGAATATCTCAAAGTCTAGTACAATAATCCAGAATAGAAAGACAGTCCTAATCTAAAGGAGTGTCATCTACAGCTAGTGGCTCCTGCTGCTGGTCCAAGTCCAGGCACTCGTCTAGTGTAGCACCGTAGTAGGTAGGGCAGAACGCCTCAGCCTCGTCCTCTGTAATATTTCTACATGTCCAGTCAGGACAGGAGCGAGCACAGTACATCTCACCAAATCATAGCAGGTCAGGATAAATAATCATGCTTATAGAGTAAAATACAAGAAACTGAAGAATATGATAAACAGGAAAGACTGTAAATAAATAGCTACAGTATATAGAGAACTA
Organism: Iris pallida; assembly: GCA_029216955.1. Classification (NCBI taxonomy): domain Eukaryota; kingdom Viridiplantae; phylum Streptophyta; class Magnoliopsida; order Asparagales; family Iridaceae; genus Iris; species Iris pallida. The sequence continues at coordinate 4,093,977 of JANAVB010010797.1, read as the reverse complement.
GCAGTGTCTAGTGATTCAGAGCACAAGATGGTTATGTAAACGGTACGATGTTGTACACGAGTAATCTACAGAGGTTATACACGAGTAATCTACTAGATTGAATACATAACCACTTCTACTCCCCCGCCCCAATCAATACACAAGGATCTGGCTAAGTTATGTTATTGTACACGAAGGTCATGTGAAAACATGATTATATATGATCTCACACATTTCGTACACGAAAGTCACAAATACAAGGAGTACACGATGTTCACGATAAAGTACACGAACACGAATACCCGATGTATCCGCTAAGGGGATAACATCGCCCAACAAGATCCATATAGTACTAATCCGTGTTTCCGACGTGTCAGCATCATGTATAGTAATCTACAGCAGGAAATATACTCCTAATGCAGGATATAAAATGATCAGAGAATGTACTCGCCTGTAACCGGTGAATCTGAAGGAATATAGACTGTCCGAGGAGTGGTGTCTGTCTCCTATAGAACAGTACAAGTCACTATGAGTCTACAAGATAATACAATACAATTTAATGCATTCTACATGAAACTAGGTCAATCTAGACCAAAGTCAACTCTTGGTCAACTCTGGTCAACCCTAGAAGTCAAACTAGGTCAACCAAGTCTAATCTAGGTCAAACTAGTCTAAACTATGTCTAGCAAGACTATTCTAGGCTTTCTAGACTAATCTAGGCAAAACCATGTCAAGCCATGCCTACTCACATTGGTATATTGATAAAATCTAAATAGAGTATATATCCTATAGCCACCATACCCTATTACCCATATTCACACTATAACATAACACAAAATATCCTAATATGACACCAAATATATATATATATATATATATATATAAGTTACAAAACACAAATATAGAAACCTGGTATATACATATAACAAGGCTGTGTATAAACACATAGAGAGTGAGGGAAATCATATGAGAACCTGTGTATGTGTGTGTGTGATATAGCATAAGGGTGTGTTCAGAAATTGAAACAGGGAAGAACATGAGGGGTGCATGTGTTCAGGCATGGAAGAACAGTGTATGCATATGCACAGGAGATCCTGGAACTTAGATAAAGGGTACACATTCTCATGTTTGGAGAATTTGAACCCAGGAATGCCTTGATTCCCAGGTTATACTAACCCCATTCAATAAGCAATACATACCAGGTTTCCTGAACCAATAACATAACCCAAACAGTCCAATTATGAAGAAGCATTGAAGTACAAGGTGAACTAATGCTCTTGACATTAATAAGGAAGGAAAATTAGTTTAAAAATCTTGAACTTATCATTTCAGTTCAATGTCAGGTTTCAAAGAACATTCTCAGGTTGGGATCATTCAAATCCAGGTTTTGAAAATTGGAACACCAAATCCCTCCCAGGTTTATGCAAACTGGGAACACCAAAATCCCCCCTTAGCTAAAACATTGAATCATAGGTTGAGGAATTGAAACAACAACCCAAATCCACAATCAGTTAACAGTAATGAATATGGGAAATAAATGGAAAGGAAATCAATTCATTTTCAGGTTTCAAGAGTTGAACACAACCAACCCAGGTTTTACACAGCAGTGAAAGGAAGTCTAACTCCCAGGTTTGAAAACTGGAAACACAACTAAAGCCCACACTCATCAATTAGCTAACAGCCTATACAAAACAATTAGGAGAAATCTCAGTTATAGTGAGTAACAGTGAATTAAGGAATTGAAATCAACAATTCATTATGAAGAAGGACAATGTCTCAGGTTAAATGAAACTGGGAACAGTTCAGTTCATTTCAATTTCCATTCCCAGGTAATGAAACTGGGAATAAAAATACAACTCAGTTTTTTTTCCAAGAACTAAGATTTAAATCTCAAGTCTCATTCTCAGGTTAACAGCAAAAGAAGAAAAGAACATTGAATCCCAGGTAATGTCTTAACAGTGAATCCAACTTGAACACCAATTTCCAAAACACACCATACAAAACCCAAATTTTGAATGAAACACTTAGCTAATATAATATATAACATGTAGGATCAAAATTTAGTGAAGAACATAACTTAACAGGGAATTTAAAGGGTTTGGAAAAACTAGAAAAACCCAGTATCAGCCAAGTATCAGAAAAAAAACCCATTCTCATGTTCAAATTCAATAATACAACATTAAACCTAAAACTAATGTGTAACTAAATGCACAGGGGTTTAAACATGATAGTTAGGATCCATCTAAACATTAAAACCCATTTTAGAAACATTTAAAATTGATTAAACAACAGAACACACACTACACACGCACGCTCACTGTGGCTGCCCCGTGCACACTGAAAATCGTGTCCGACACGACACGAGGACTCGTGAAACTTTGCGAGCCTCGTGTCAGTCATGAAACCTATCACCATACCAATTTTCTAGTATCGGCGTCGCATGTCCAGCGCGCAGTAGCCCCCGAGTAGCAGGGGAGCTACAGTGCCGCACGTGCACACCCGCACTCGCGTGTCCCGTGTTCCCCACGACACGATACGACACGAACAACAGCACACGGCACATGGGAACCCTAGACGACACCTAGATCTAGTTTCCTGATCAAAGAGATTTCGAAATCTCGACTGAACAGTCCTTTGGGATAATACGTCGAACACCTAGTTCATCTTCTGATACGTGTCCGATACGGACACGAAAAGAGTCCAAAACCTAGGGTTGGCTGTCCCTATAGTTGGGTGAGGGCTAAGGGACCCTAAAAATGATTTTTACAAGAATTTAGGAGCAATGGATAGGGTTTTACCTATGGGTGTTCAATCTCCCAAAAACTCCAAAGAGAAGAATCTCTCAAACCACCAAAGCTCTTCCAAATTGTTCCTTTCCTGTCAAAAATTATTTCCAACAGTAAGAGCACGAGATTTAGAGCCTATAGGAATTTGTTTGAAGGAAAAAGGACTTAATTTGGATTTAATATGAATTTATAAAGATGGAACATTACCTCTTTCTAAAAACTTGATGAACCCTAAGAGAGAGGCTAGCCCTAATTCCTAGGAGAGTATTTATAGAGGGGGGGCTGTCATGTGGCTGGCCATAGGGTTTAGATCTAGGATTTTGGCTAGTTGGTTGGGTCCTAATAGGTTCAAGTCATGATTTGACTTGTGACTACACAAGCCATTCTTAGTCCAAACTAGCTCCTAATTACCCCAAACCAATTCTAATGAACTTGAAATGAATAACTTAGGTCACACTAGAGTTTCCTAACCTAACCAAGGTGTCTTGACCCAGGTTAGGACAGTCTCCTAGTCAACATGAGTCAAAGTCAACTATAGGGTCAAAAACAATTCTACCAAAAATCACCAAAAATTACTAAAAATCATATTAAATATAATTAATAATAATAATCCCAAAATAATTCCAAAATTTTGAAAATGACCAAAATACCCTCAAGCTAGAAAAGTGGCAGTGACAAATCTACCCCCTTAAAATAATTTCGTCCTCGAAATTAAAGGCGAAACTAAACTGCTGAGAAGGATAGAAAAGTATACCTCAAGGTCCAAAAAGATAGGGGTACCGCTCGCGCATCTCATCCTCCCGCTCCCAGGTCGACTCTCCTGGAGAATGATGCCTCCATGCGACGCGTACTAAGGGTATCACATGGTTCCTCAATACCTTCTCTCGGCGATCCAGAATCTCCACAGGCTGCTCTGGATAACTGAGAGTAGGTCCAACCTCTATCTCCGAGTGATCGAGCACATGGCTAGGCTCAACCACGTACCGTCTCAGCGGTGATACGTGGAATACGTTGTGGACGCCCACTAGTGCAGGTGGCAAGTCTAGCCTGTATGCCACGTCACCGACTCTTCCGCTGATGACGAAAGGGCCGATGAAGCGCGGGCTAAGCTTCCTACCTCCACCAAAACGTATCGTACCACGAGTCGAAGATATCCGCAGAAAAACCATGTCTCCAACCTAATCACAAGCAAGGTCTCAAGTTACTAAAAATCAAACACGATCAATCAAACAAAACTAAATACAACCTAATTCTAATCCTAGCTCTAAATCTGTACCTCAAACTCCAGCGGCCTCCGGTGGCTATCGGCCCAGTGCCGATGTCTGTCCTGCGCCACGCGAAGTCTGTCCCTGATGAGCTTCACCTTCTCGGCTGCGTCAACAACCATCTCTGGTCCCAGTAAAGCTCGCTCTCCAACATCATCCCAAGATAAGGGTGTACGACACCTACGCCCGTACAGAGCCTCAAACGGTGACATCTCAATGCTGGCCTGAAAACTGTTGTTGTAAGCAAACTCCACCAAATGCAGGTGATCCTCCCAGGAACCTCCAAAATCCAGGACGCATGTCCGCAGCATATCCTCCAGGGTCTGAATAGTCCTCTCTGACTGTCCGTCCGTCTGGGGGTGGTATGCAGTACTGAACTTGAGCTGAGTGCCCAAGCTAGTCTGCAGACTCCTCCAGAAATAGGAAGTAAAGCGGCTATCCCGATCTGAGACTATGCTGACGGGGACTCCGTGAATCCTGACTATCTGTCTCATATACAACTCCGCCAGTCTCTCTGTAGACGTACCCACCTTGAATGGCAAGAAGTGGGCCAATTTGGTCAACCTATCAACGATGACCCAAATCGCGTCTTTTTCTCCTGGTGTACAGGGCAATCCTGATACAAAGTCCATGGTAATATGCTCCCACTTCTACTCTGGAATGGGCAGCGGCTGCAACAAACCTCCTGGCCTCTGCCTCTCAGCCTTGACCTGCTGACAGATCAAGCATCTAGCTACAAAGTTGGACACCTCCCTCTTCATCCCGTACCACCAGACATGCTCTCGCAGATCCCTGTACATCTTGTTGGCACCAGGATGTATAGAGTACTGCGATCTGTGAGCCTCCTGCATAATCTGCTCTCTGAGCTCCCCGCTAGGCACACATAACCTGGAACCGTGCCTCAGGGCACCATCCTCTGCAAGTGAGAACTCAGTATCCTCCACTCCCATACTGATCTGCTCTCGAATACTCCGCAGAGCCACATCATCAAACTGTGTCGCCTTGATCCTGTCCATCAAGTCTGACTGTATCTGAAGGCCCCATAACTGCATCTGCACTCTGGGCACGATCACCTCAATCTCAAGGCTCTCCAAATCTGCAAGCAGGTGCCGATCCATAGTCAAACACATGGCTGTCGGATACCTACTCAAGGCATCGGCAACCACGTTGGCCTTCCCCGGGTGATACTGGAGCGCGATATCAAAGTCCTTCATCAGCTCAAGCCACCTGCGCTGCCTCATGTTCAACTCCTTCTGGGTGAACACATACTTCAAGCTCTTGTGGTCTGTGAAGATCTCCACCCTCTCGCCATACAAATAATGCTTCCATAACTTCAAAGCAAAAATCACCGCCGCCAGCTCCAGGTCATGGGTAGGGTAGTTCTTCTCATGAGGACGTAATTGCCTGGAAGCATAGGCAATCACCTTCCCATGCTGCTGCAAGACGCAACCCAGCTCCTTCCCTGAAGCATCACTATAAATAGTGAAACCACCTGATCCTGAAGGCAATGTCAGAATCGGAGCTGTCGTAAGCCGCTTCTTCAACTCATCAAAAGCTGCCTGACACTCCTCTGACCAAACATACTCAGTATCCTTCCGGGTCAACCGTGTCAACGGCTCTGCAACCCGGGAGAAATCCTGCACAAATCTCCTATAGTATCCTGCCAGCCCCAGGAAACTCCTGATCTCTGCCACTGAAGTCGGCGCTGTCCAAGCCTCAACTGCTACAATCTTCTTGGAGTCAACTGAGATACCATCTCCAGTCACCACATGCCCCAAGAAGTCCACCTGGTCCAAGAAAAACTCGTACTTGGAGAGTTTCCCATAAAGCTGCTCCCGCCTGAAAGTCTCTAGCACTATCCGCAGATGCTCCTCGTGCTCCTCCTCTGTCTTGGAATATATCAAGATATCATCAATGAACACCACCACGAACTTGTCCAAGTACTGGTGGAACACCTTGTTCATTAGATTCATAAACACTGCTGGTGCATTGGTTAGCCCAAACGGCATAACCAAGAACTCAAACTGCCCGTACCGCGTCCTGAAAGCGGTCTTGGGAATATCCTCCCTCTTCACCTTCACCTGGTGATAGCCTGACCTCAAATCAATCTTGGAGAACACCTGAGCTCCGCTCAACTGATCAAATAGATCATCGATCCGCGGTAGTGGGTATCTGTTCTTGATTGTCAGGTTGTTGAGTGCCCTGTAGTCGATACACATACGTACCGACCCATCCTTCTTCGGTACGAAGAGTACCGGTGCACCCCAAGGTGAAGAACTAGAGCGAATGAAGCCCTTGTCCTGCAGCTCATCCACCTGCTTCTTCAGCTCCACTAACTCACTGTTGTTTACTCGATAGACATGCTGAGAGATCGGTTCCGCGTCGGGAACCAAGTCTATCGAGAACTCTACATCTCTGTCTGGTGGAAGCCCTGGCAACTCCTCTGGAAACACGTCCATAAACTCTGCGATCAAGGGGTACGGAACCACCTGCTCCTCGACTGATGCTCCACAGAAGACTCCGCCGTCCTGCTCTGCCTGCCATCGGGTGTACTCAAACTCCGGCTCTCCTGGTGCCCCAAACACAACTCTACCCCCTCGGCAATCAATACGGGCGTGGTGCCTACTCAGCCAGTCCATACCTAGTACAATGTCGTAGTTCGGCAATGGCATGACGAGTAGACTCACCCCCAACTCACGGCCTCCCAATCTAACACTCCATCCTCTGTAAACATCACTCACGAGGATGACCCCACCCCCGGTCGTGATCTTGCAGGTCCTAGGCAATGGTTCCAAAATCAAACTGTGTCTACTAGCATACGATACAGACACAAAGCTGTAGGAAGCCCCGGAATCAAACAATATGAATGCTGGAAGGGAGTCGAGAAGAACCAAACCTGCTATCAGCTCTCCGATGACCTCAGCATCCTCAGCTGCCATGGCGAAAGCTCGCCCCTGCTGTCCACCCCGTGCCTGCTGCTGGTGCTGCTGGAACCTCTGCTGCTGGGTCTGCAGGGCTGGTCCCTTCTGCTGACCTGCTGGAGCCTTGGCTGCCCCAGCTTCTTCTGGTATCGGACGCATCGACGCAACTGGACACTTTCGCATCTGATGGTCTGCTGATCCACACATCAAGCATCTGCCGAGTCTCTTCCTACACTCGTCCCACTTGTGCCCAGGCTTCTTGTAGAAAGTACAACTAATAGCCTGCTGCCTGGGTGCCTGCTGCCCCCTCTGATGCTGGTGCTGCACCTGCTGGAAAGGTGCACGGCCCTGCTGCTGAAACTGCTGTACTGGCCTCTGGTGCTGAAACTGCTGCTGGAAATGAGGCCTCTTGGCCTGCCCCTGACTGCTACTGCCTGACTGAAAGTCGCGACCTCTCTTCTGCCTCAGTCCCAGGTCGTCCTCTGCTGCCATGGCCCCAGAATAAATCTTAGCAAAAGTAGCATTCCGGTCGCTCTTGGTCAGCGACCGAATCTTCCTAGTCAAACCTCGGCGAAACTTCCTCGCCTTGGTCTTCTCCGTCAGATCATCAATAAACCGGGCCAGTCGGCAGAACTCCCCGGCATACTCAGCAACTGTCTGGTTCCCCTGAACCAGAGCCTCGAACTGCGTCTCGATCCCACCCAAGGCTACATCGGGAAAGAACTGCTCCTTGAACAGCTTCTTGAACCGGGCCCAAGTCTGGCCCTCCATTCCTACTCTGGGATCAGTCTGGTACCATGTACGGGCCAAATCCTGCATCTGGCTGCCCGCTGCCTCAATGTGAAGCCGATCTGGTATCTCTGCCAGTCGAAAGATCTCCTCTATGTGCTCAATCCAATCATCGGCATAGTGAATGCCCTCTGTGCCCAAGAACTCCCGAGGATGCATCTTCTGGAAGTCCTGAATATCTCTCTCTCTCCGACGGGGTTGCTGCTGGGCCCCCTGACCAGTCACCATCTCAACAGTCGTGCGTACTAGCTGGTGCGCCTCATCAATCCCCTGCCTGAAATCTGCTGTCTGCCTCTCACTGCGCTGGTACGAGGACTCCAGAATCCTCTCCACGAAGGAGAAGAGATGGGCAGCATCAACCATCCCCGCAGGCGGAGGCTGCTGCGTGGGAAGGATCTCTGGAAGCACCAAGCTTGGCCTCCCGACTGGTAGAGGTGCTCCTCCAAAAGTGGCAGAAACTCCCACTCCCGAGGGCTGTACTGGCCCTGTGGCACCGGGAGCTGGATGCTGGACACGAGAGGTGGCAGACCCCTTTCCAGCCTCTTTCGTCACGGGACGATGCGATCGCGTCTCAACCATCCTGGAGACACAGATCAAACAAGAAACAATTACTGAGAATGAGTCGAAATAATCAAAGGAGGACAGTTTAAAATTCTAAGGAAGACAATAAGCAGCAAAATAGATATACGGAATCTGATAAGGAGTTTTCCTAGTGTGATTGAGTACCTTCAAACATATGCTAATTTCTACTGCAGGCTGCAGCGATATTCTAGTTCGAATACCACTACACTTATATCCTAGACCTGCATGGGCCACCACTAAAAACGTCTTCCATTCTTCTCCAAATAACTCCCTCTCCCTCTCTCTCTTCCTCAATGGCTTCTCACACCAAACGTCAACGCCATGACGGGAGCTCCTCCTCCACTCAGCCTCCTACCCTTGCTATGTTTGTTCCTTCTCCCACACAAGGCCACAATCCACTCATCTTCAAGTCGGTTTCCCACTCCCGGGAATGGTTTTCCTTCTACCACAAAGCTCCAGTCTGCTCCGAAAAATCTATCTCATGGCTCAACTTCAAGGACCACCGAGATTACTTCCGCTTCTCCCGCATCGACGCCCTTCTTGAGCGTCAGGTCGACTTCTATCCACATGCCATCCGCATGTTCTACTGTAATCTCGTTCCCGCCAAGGAAGGTCCGGAGTTCGAGACAAAGGTTGGTGGCGTGAAGATCACCGTCACTGCCGTATCCTTGGCCACCATCCTTGGTCTCGATGAACGCAAGGTCCATCGTTCACTTCCGGGCACCATCGACCACATCTCCTTCTCTCCTGACATGACTTATGAGGAGTTCCTTTTTAACATCTGTAGGGGCTCTCTTGTTCAGTGCCCGGAGAATAAGGACCTGAGTCCCTTTTTCCATGACATGCATCGCATCCTTTGCCACACTCTCACCCCGAAGTCTGGGAATATGGACAGCCTGACTGCTGAGGAGCTCATCTGCATGTATTATCTGGTCGTCCGCTGTCACGACCCGCACCCACTGTTAGGGTACGAGAACGTAACAACGCCCAGCCTACGCCGCAGTGTCGGTGGTAGAACGCTGTCCTAGGTCAATCATCTAACAATACCAAAGTACCTGTACAGTTTATACTCTCCGAATGGAGGTGACATAACAATATACATCTCAAACACATCTAGGGTAGAAGAACGAAAGACAGATAGATAGATAGTAACTCAAGAGAACAGTATCATAGATGAATAAGTCTAAGTATCTAGTACAACATAATATCCAGAATGTCGACCCAATATACAGAATAAGTCTAAGAGTCTATACATCTCAACGTCTCGAAATATAACTCAAAATGTGAGACAAAAATGATAATACAGAAAATACTGTCTAGCTAAACTAGCCTAGACTACAGGGGCAACATCCTCAGCTGAAGGTGGATCCTGCTGAGGGTCCACAACATAAGTATCATCTAGTCCTGCTCCATAATAGGTAGACACCAGGGCCTCATCCTCATCCTCTGTAATATTTTCAACAGGTCCAGTCAGGACAGGAACGAGCACAATACATCTCACGCAGTGCATAGTATGATAGAAAATATAAAGCATGCAATAGAGTAAAATACAGGAACTGCTGAAGGAAGATACATGTAGCAAAAGAGATAGATGTAAAGGAAATATCTACTGTATATAGAGAACTGTAAGTGTCTAGTGATGTAGAGCACAAGATAGGCATGTGAATGGCTAGAATTTATACATGATTATACTACAGAGTTTGCACATGATTACACTACTTTGGAATTATTCACATGTCCACTTCTACTCCCCCGTTTCCCCAATCAATACACAAGGATCCATTCAGGTTACGTTAAGATTCATGATAAGCCCATAATTGGGTGATACGTGAGTGATTCATGAAGATTCATAGAGGCTCGGTGATCATGAGAGTACATGAGTCACTAGCTGATACATGAAGATACATGAAAATAGAAGCATAAGATACATGATGTAAGTGAAACACACGTGACAAAAGTATCTGATGCTCCCGAGGGGGATAACATCTCATGAAAAGATCCATATAGTATCAATCCGTGATAACAATCGTGTCAGCATCAAGAAAAGTAATCTAGAGCAAGAATATAAATTCTGGCAAGTATGAAACGGTCAGAGAATGTACTCGCCTGGTAACTGAATGTCTGAAGAGGATATACTGTCTGAGGAGAGGTGTATGGCTCCTAATCAGAGCAATACAAGTCACAATGTATCCACAATGGTAAAAATAAAGTATACAATACATACTACATGATTCTAGGTCAATCTGGTCAAAAGTCAACTCTTGGTCAACTCTAATAGTCAAACTAGGTCACAGGAAGTCATACTAAGTCAAATAAGGTCAAACAAGATCAAACAAGGTCAAACAAGTTTAATCTAGGTTAAAGTCAACTCCTGGTCAACATTCTAATCAAACTAGTCAACATGATCAATCTGGGTCAAGTCTAAGTCAAACTTAGACCAACTAAGGTATTGGTCAAACAAGACTAGTCAGCAAGGTAATTAGGTCAAACAAAGACTAGTCAATAAGGTAATTAAGTCAAACATGGTCAGACTAGTCAAACTAGTCAAAGTTAGGCCAACCATAGTCAAACTAGTTAGGGTTTTAGTCAAACTAGTTAAACTAGTCATTGTAGGTCAATCCTAGTCAATTCTAGGTTAACTAGATCAAATTTGACCTAAGGTTGACTTTGGTCAATACTTAGTCAACAAGGGTCAATTAGTGGTGTTTGGGTCATTAGGCCATTGGGGTTAGCCCCAAAGCCATGGGCTAGTACCTTGGCCATAGGCCATATAACCAAGTTCCATAGGCTAGTGGTTATAGGTTTCTATATAACCTATACTTGGAAAGTCATATATATAGATATATATAAAAAAATATATATATATATACCTATATATAGATATACCCATCTATCTAATACCTATATGTCAATATAGGAATACTCTATATATATAATACCAAACCCATATATATATATATATACATCAAACTCACATATATATATATATATATATATATATATATATATATATATATATATATATATATATATATATATATATATATATATATATATATATATATATATATATATATACATAGTGTCTTTATAATATATATATATATATTTTTTTTTTTTTATATATGTGAGTTTGATGTATATATATATATATATATATATATATATATATATATATATATATATATATATATATATATATATATATATATATATATATTTTATATATATATATAAAATATATATATATATATATATATATATATATTATATATATATATAAAATATATATATATATATATATATATAAAATATATATATATATATATATATAATATATATATATATATATATATATATATATATATATATATATATATATATATATATATATATATATATATATATATATAAATATATATATATATATATATATAACTTATATATACATTACATATATATAGAGAGGGAAGAGAGAGGGATGACAGTGAGAGAGAGTTAGAGTGAGAGAGAGAGATGACAGTCAAGGGGGGGGGGGGACTATTCTCAGTTTCCTGAGAACAGGAACAACCCCAACACACACACCCCTAATATACACAAGCACCTAATATACACATACATGTATATACATGTACACAACCTAAAAACTCACCCACACACTCACATACATATATACTACATATATATACACTGAAAATACACATGTACATGTATAAATCTTAATCAAAATAGATTTGAAATCCACTTTTAAAATCTGGGAAATATCCCAGTTCCTGGAACATGTGCACTGTGCACTCGACAGGTAGGTAATCCGATTTCACGCACCTACACGAGCTAAGACTCGAAATTAGTGGTTGGTAATTGGTGCCCCATATGTATATGTGTCATGGATGTCAATGAGAGTCCACCACGACACGACACGGCGTGTCCAAACACCCAAAAACTCACTCGAGTAAATCCTGACACTGTGCAGTGTCACAGCATCGTGCACGTGTTCACGTGCCTCGTGCTCACGACACAGGACACGTGAAGTGTCGTGCTCGTGTCCCTAGGTTCGCCTAGGGTCAGGCTACACACCTAGGACCCTGACACGCACCCACGTGTCGCCGTGTCTAAATGGGAAGCCCGTATCAGTCGTGAAAACACGACTGATACGCGTGTTTGGCACCGCGTCGTGCACGTGTTCACAGCGCCTCGTAGACACGACACGAGCTACGTGGGGCCTCGTGGACACGCCCACGTGTAGCCCACGTGTAGGGCTACACACTCGTGCAAACACGAGGTGTCCTCGACTCGTGTCCATGCGACACGAAGGCCGTGTCCAAGTCGGATTTTGACTGAAACTGTGTGCATGTATGGCCAGTGCGGCCCCGATTTCGTGTCCGATACAAAACGATACATTGTAAAACTTTGGGGGCATGTGCACAGACACTGCCCCCTCGTGTCCACCAATTTTGGTGTGTCCTAGTGGTCTGTACAGAGAGAACGAAGGGTGTGGTAGCAGGGGAGGCTGTATACCTCATTGCGGTGTCCTGGCAGCGTGTCCAAGTCAATTTTCGACACGAAAATGACACCGTGTCGTGTTCAGTCAAGTGTGGGTGTAAACTATAAGTCTAGGGCTACAAGATTATGAAATTTGTTTTACAAAAAAAATGAAATTAATTTCTTTGTGGCATTTCGACAAACACAGTTTCCTAGCCTAGGATACGTGTCCGATACGGACACCAAACCAACTCTAAATCCTACCAAACTTGACCCACAGTTCCCTTATACCTAGATGCATGTAAATATGAAGAGAAAACACAAAATTAACATGGTTTGAGGGTATTTACCTATTTGTGCAAATCCAATGAAAAATCAAATAAGAGGGGTGTGATTCCTTCCACTTGGTGATGCCAAAAGCTTCCAAATTCCTTGATAGCAGGCCCTAACTAGTACCCTCTAGTGTAGGGTGTCCAATGCAAGAAACTAGAGGTAATTTGGATCAAAATTGATCAAGTTGTGGCCTTGTGAAGAAATAGGATTTCTAGGTATAAATTTCATGTAAATTTATCATGAATGAAATTAATGGAATTATATAGGAAGGGGTAGTGTAGGGGGGTGCCCTTGGCTGCCATGGGGGTAGGGGAGGGTGTCCTACCACTTGCAAACTTAGCCCCTAAGTCTTTGACTAAGGGGTTAGATATTTAGGTTCTAAATATCTAAAAAAAAGGAATATCTAGATATTTATACATAAAGCTAATATCTAACATTAGTCTTCTAGGTTAGTTGCTAACCTCTAGATTAGTGCTAAACTAGGTTAGGGACTAACATGACACTAATCAATAATTAAATAATAATAAAAACACATAAATCCAAATAATTCTAAATAATTTCTAGAAAATTACCAAAATACCCTTTAGGCTAAAAAGCCCTAATTGATGTTCTAAGCCTATGGCTAGGCTCACATGATCATGGTTAGTCTCTAGGTTATGAAAAACTAGGGTTTACACTAAGGTTGTGCTAGTAAGTCACAAAGTCATAAGTCATGACTTAGAAAATGGTTTAACTTAACTAAAATCACCAGAAAATCATACCATGACTAAAATACCACTAATAAATAATAAAATAATAAATTTTTAAAAATACCCCAATTTCAGAAAACTGGGTGTTACACCCGCCAACCCTTTTCGCTGTCCAAATCCATCATCTACACCATGATGCTCATCAGGGAATCTCCTCATCGTTTCCTACTCTTCGGTATGTACATCACCATGATCCTTGAAGCAAATGGTGTTGACCTGACTCATTGCCCGGTTGGCGATCCTCGTCTCTCCTCTTTTGCCAAATCGAAGGGACGTGGTCGTGCGGCTCCTGCTGTTGCCCCTACTACTGCTCCTGCTGCTGTTGCCGGTGGACCTGCATCTCCTCCGGCGACTCTTCTCACTCATGACGTGCGCCGCTACATTGATCGCAAGTTTGACGATCTCTCTCTCTACCCATGAGCGTATTCAGGCCAACACTCGGGGACTCGGCACTCTTATCCACCATGGCTTCATGGACCAGGCGTACTACATTCAGCATATGTTTGAGGAGCACACTCCCTTTCTCAACCCTAACACTCCTTATCCAGACTTTCTGGGGCCTCGCTTCACTGATCCTAACGTTTATGGCTTCATGTACCCGGATGGCGTCGACCCTTATGGCGCCTTCACCACTGCTCCCGGGGATAATGAGAATCAGGAGGCCGGCCCATCTCATGCGCCTGACAGTTGATGATGCCTTATTTAGTCTTGTCTTGTATGGTCCTTCGAGGACTTTTCGTATGTATTTTGTGTGGTCCTACGGGACTTTTAAAATCTGCTTTTAGTTGTGTGTTCGGTTGGGCTTCCATAGCCTCATTGTTTGTACCCCTGCTTTTTATTAAATGAAAGTTTTAGTATGTTTCTCTGTTCAATTATATGTTCTGTCTTTTCTCAGCATCTTTGATTAACTAACAAAGGGGGAGAAATCGTATTGAGGGGGAGATCCTTTATTACGAGGGAGCTATTTACTTTCTTTATTCTTATTATTTGTCAATTATCAAAATGGGAGAGTTTGTTGGCACATCGATTTTGATTATTGTTCACAATAACCTTTGTACGTCTTTAGTTTGTACTTTTCACAGGCAAGAATAAAAGAAAGGATTCTCCATTCCATGACGCTAATCAAAGACCATAGAGCTCTGCATTTCTCCTTTATCAGATTTGCCAAAGACTATGAAGCAGCTTAGAGACTACAAAGAAGACGGTTCTTCTCCTTGTTCTTTTCCTGAGTCTGTAAATGTCTAGGAAATCTTTGTATGTACTTTATTAGGATGACAATGTTAAAGAAAGAAATGGTGAAATAGTCATTCAAAATAGGCGGAAAATCCACCGGATTTTCGGACTAATCCGCCGGATAATCCGATCACTCACAGCAAGTTAGTGAGCCATTGATCGGATCATCCGACGGACCTCCGCGGAAATCCGCCGGATTATCCGATCGCTCACAGCAAGTTAGTGAGCCAATGTTCGGATAATCCGACGAACTTCCGTATAAATCTGCCGGATAATCCGATCGCTCACAGCAAGTTAGTGAGCCAAATGTTCGGATCATCCGACGGACATCCGCAGAAGTCCGACGGATAATCCGAGTCTCTCACAGCAAGTCTGTAAGCTAGTTTTCGGATCATCCGCCGGATTTCCGCTTAAATCCGACAGATAATCCGCTTGACTTGTTTGCAACTTTTGAATTCAAATCCAACGGCATCTGGCAAGTGCATTTAATGCATCCAACGGCTCTTTTTATGACCGTTACTGTTGACCGGATAATCCGACGGATTTTTGCTGAAATTCGACGGATAATCCGGTTGACGGCTGATTTGCCTTTATGACTTTGGATTTGTATAAAAGGAGTTTCACTCTCTCCTCTTAAAGACTATCTCTTACAAGCTTTAAATTTTCTCAACCATAAAAGAGCTTCACCATTAATACTCCACCAAGCTTTCAAATTGTCATTATTTCCCAAAGTGCTAGAGTATTTGCGAGTTGTAATTTTCGATCTTCACGTGTTAGAAGATCAACAAGTTCTCTTCTCATTTGTTTGAAGTTGGCGAGCCTTCGTAAGAAAACTCGTGTATTGAAGTTGGCGAGTCTTCGGATCCAAACTCGTGTTGAAGTTGGCGAGTTCTTCGGATCCAAACTCGTGTGTACTATTTGATCAAATAGTGGATTTAAGCCGGAGAGAGTTCCAGGACTGGATTGCCTCAAGCGAGGATACCAGGATACATCTTGTGTTTGATCTTCCTACTCTTTACTTGTATTTGTCATATATTGCTTCTGTTGTTCTATATTTATTTTATCTCCCTATTCACCCCCCCTCTAGGGTTCTACACAAACATGAACACGACTATATGCAACAGGGGTGCAGCTCAGGTGGATTGGGTCGGGCTTGAGGTCAACCCGAGCCCAACCCGATGAATCATAAGCCTAGCCCGAGCACAAGCACGACCAGACCTCGGGTTCAACATATGAAGCCGAAGACCAAGCCCGGAGGATCGGGTTGGACTCGGATTTGGTCGGGTCCATCGGGTTTATCGGACTCTAATATAATATTTAAAATAATTTAAAACAAAGGTAATAATTAACACATAATCAAATAGCAATCATGTCATGATCATTACAAAATACAAGTTGAAATAAGATTTAGGATAAAGGAATTGAATAGTTTGGGTGAAGAAATTTAGGATTTAAACTTTTTATTCAAGTATGAAACTATATATATATATATATATATATATATATATATATATATATATATATATATATATATATATATATATATATATATATATATATATATATATATATATATATATACCCGACATATTAACCCGAGCCCAACCCAATTTTTGATCGGGTTCAAAAAATTTAACCCGAACCCAAGCCCGAACCCGAGTATCTTCAACCCTAACCCAACTTATTAACGGGTTTACCCGATCGGGCTCGGGTTTTGCCCGCCCGAGTTGTACCCCTAATATGCAATAAAAACAACTCAAAAGAATATAATATGAAAAAGCGCTGTGTCCATAAACAATCAAAACTGGAAAATGAAATACAATGCATGTAAATAAAACTGTAGAGGAAGGCAAGGTATACTTGCCTGGAGGTGCACGCAGATCCCACAAAATATAGTCAACTAGTGAGCCGTACAGTCCAAATCATCATAACTGTCTCCGAAAGCTGAAACAAATATTGTCAACATTCCAGAATAGTCAAATTAGCTAGGATGCCTGTCTTAAGTCCAATTCTAGACATAGGGACAAAACGATAATTCGGACCAAAACGATGTCTGCCGTTGGACCCGCTTTGCACCGAAAAATGTGCCAGAGTCAATGGTCTCTAAAGTCGTCAACTACATGTCAACAGGTCCGGTTTTCCGATACGAACCCAACGTATATCCAAAGTTAGATTCCGACGGACCGTGCATAAATCACCCTTGAGTCGGACCGTGGGGCCCGCAAAATGGCGATCTGATCAACTGTCTCAGAATCGGACCAACTTGGCGTATAGGACCAAAAAAGATCAACTGGTCTCAGATCGGACCAAACTTGGCGTACAGGACCAAAAATGATACGGTTCTATTGGCGTAAGTTTTGTATCGATCTGACGAACGTGCACAAAGTATTGGAAAATTTGCACAGAGTCGATACGGTAAATTTTGACGGATACGCATCAAATTCGTCGCGCACACGCGACCAATTTGAATTTCGTCAAAGCCCACACGATCACGAAGCCGTTATGCACCTTTGTGATCTTTCCGTTCGCGACAACGTCGCCGGATTGGCAGAACGCACATCGTATCGAAGGTTTTTAGATTTTCGGAAATTGTTTTCAAGTTTTTCCTCGGTTTTTAAACTGATTTAATTTACTGGATACAAGTCTATAAATTAAACTAATAATGGGGTTTCATCTTGGTTATATTGTCTTCAATTCTATTCAAATGGTTCTCGAAATTGTTCGAGGATCCGATAGAATCGGCCTTCCAAATCGAGGATCTGGGACTGAATAACCATTCTATTTTGGCAGTTTTCGCCGATCTTCGGGCTCGTTTTTCGATGTACATGACGCAAAAAATCAAATATTTGAAGGAAATCGGAGTGGGGTTACGTTGTCGACATACCAGAGAAATCGACACGCAAATGATCGATCGTGGCGGCGGGAACGCTCGTGAAGTCTGTGCTTCACTGCAAGTGGGGCTGTCCTTTCCCGCGCATGTCGCGCGTTCCAGCGCTCAGCCGGCCGCTCCGACGTCGGCAGCGGCGCGGCGTGAGTGGAGGGGCCGTCAAGTCAGGGGAGGGTGCGTGGTATCTGGGTTTGGGTTTTCTGTGTATTCGCTTTCTCTGTTCTATATATATATTGCCACAGCTGTGTGGGGTTGGTCGGGCTCCCCTTTGCTGGAAATAGGTTGAATTGCTCGGCTGGCTTGAGAGCTGGCTTGCTGGGAAGACTTTGGTGGTTGGCCAGGCCTTGATGGCTTACGCTGGGTTGCTAACTGCTTCTATTCTCTTCGTAGACATATATATATTATATATATATATATTATATATATATATATATACAATATATATATAGATATATAGATATTATATATAATATATATATATTATATGTCTACGAAAAAAATA